>APFE030698064.1:0-27222 GCA_000404065.3 Pinus taeda | reverse complement strand
AGAACATCAAACGCTACGCTTTAGAGCTCAATATATTCCCGGGATAGTTTCATTTATTTATATTTCTGTCAATAGTTTTAGCCTTTCGCTCACCGCTAGTGTAATCTATAAATCATTCACCCATCCCATTTATCTATTTCTGGGAAACTGGTCCCGTTATCCCCAGTCGGAGCCACTATCCCAAACGGAAAAGGAGCCGTACTAAGGTCCGGACCGGGTGGTTTCCCCAATGTTGTTGCAGCGATTTTCGAGGCATCAACATACCCCAATAATTTTTCTTCCATTGAAGATTTTTTGTCCAAGTTTAAGACCCTTAGACTTTTCTTGGAAGGTGTTAAGGTTAAGAAAGAAGATGGTACCCTTATCTATTCCATTCTTACTAAGTTGGGACCAGCCTACTCTATGTTTGTTTGCACCTTTCATTCTACAACAGAAGCCTTCATTTCTCAAGGACAAGACTACAAGTCCCCTTCCTTTGATGCCTTTTGTGATTCTTTAATAAGAGAACAAGAAAAACTCTTACATCTTAGTCTTCTTAATCTTGGAAATTCTTCTAAGAAAGCCCTAGTCACTCAGCAACAACTAAATTCAAAGAATCCTAAGAAGATGCATCCTAAAAAGAATGGTCCTAAACCAAACAAGGGTCCAAAGCAATTTCAGTTTCAAAATGAAAAATCATTTTAACAAAATGATAAGGCAAATAAAAGCACAAGGAAGAAGACTGATAGACATTGCGACTTTTGTAATCGAGATGGCCACTTAAAATCCAAATGCTTTAAGAAGATTGAAGCCTTGGAAGCAACAATGAAGAAGCATAACATCCATTTGGAGCACTCTTAAACTTCAACTTCATATTCAAGAATAACACTTTCTGCATGTGGTTGTCAAGCATCTCGGTCTGGCTATGCACTAAATGTATCTTCTTCTTCTCATTCTCATGAGTGGATCATTGATTCTGTAGTTTCTTATCACATGGCCAAAAACAAAGCCATGTTTTCTTCTTTAAATGATTGTAACACCAAAATATATATGTTGGTGATGATAGATCTCTTAGTGTTGTAGGGACTGGAACTGTTCATATAGACAATGGTAAATTTAATGATGTATTATGTGTTCCAACCTTATCCTGCAACCTTCTATCTGTATATCAGATAACTCATTCAGGTGAAGGTAAAATTGTTGAATTTTCACCTCACAATGTTGTAATTAAGGACCTAATAGATCCTAGATAGATTTTAACTACTGGCATCGCTGATGATTCTACAAGGTTGTATGAGTTTAACAACTTTGGGTTATCAAATCCTCCCTCGGTAGTTGTTGCTCATAACGATGAAGTAAGCAAATTTTGGCATGAGAAATTTGGTCACTTAATCTATCACTCCCTTTAGAATCTATGTAAAGAAAATATGGTGACAGGTCTTCCAATGGTATCTTGCAGAGATGGTGTTTGTTCCGGATGTGTACTCAGAAAACATCGTCGGGATAGTTTTGAAAAAAGTGCCTCTTGGCATGCCTCAACCCCTTTACAACATGTGCATAGTGATTTATGTGCTCCACTTCCAGTTGTTTCATTCTGGCTATAAGTATTTCTTAACTTTCATTGATGATTTCTCCAGATGCACTTGGTTATACTTCTTAAAACTCAAGAGTGAAGTATTTAACATGTTCTTGGCCTTTAAGGCTTTTGTTGAAAAACAATCTGGACATCAAATTCTTAAGCTAAGATTTAATAATGGCGGAGAATATGTTAACAACAAATTCATCAACTTTTGCACTGAGAATGAAATTCAAATGCAACATATTGTTCCATATACTCCACAAAAAAATAGTGTAACTGAAAGGAAGAATCACACCTTAAAGGAAATAGCTAATTGTATGCTTCAATCTAAAGGACTTAGTCTTAGTTTTTGGGTAGAAGCAATTAACTGTGAAAATTAAATAGTAAATCACACTCCTACTAAGGTTTTAAAGAACATCACTCCAGAAGAAGCATGGAGCTCAATTAATCCAGATGTAAGTCACTTTCGTGTTTTTGGAAGTGAAGCACGGGCCCATATTCTAGATGAGAAACATAAAGCGTTCGAACCTAAGAGTGGAAAATGTATTTTTGTTGGATATTCTGAAGATGTCAAAGGATATAGACTTATTCCACTTAAGTCCAAAAATGTTATCATTAGAAGAGATGTAAAGTTTGCTGAAAATATATCGGCCTACGAGCCTAGTGCGGCGGATGTGCCACCTCTCTCTATCCCCTTCTACGTTTTAAAATATTTATTCTTTAGTTGATGACAGTGAGAATGACAATCCGCCCCCACCTTCTTAGGATCCTCCTTCAGCTCCTCAGCTTCCAAAATGGGTCCATGCTACTCGGGATGCAGTAGGTGCTCTTGCCTATGATCCTATAGATTAGCATCATACACGTTCTCAGTT
Organism: Pinus taeda; assembly: GCA_000404065.3. NCBI lineage: Eukaryota > Viridiplantae > Streptophyta > Pinopsida > Pinales > Pinaceae > Pinus > Pinus taeda. The sequence continues at coordinate 24,792 of APFE030698064.1, read as the reverse complement.
CGATAGAGCCTCTTCTTTTTTGGCTGAAGCTTCAATGAATTATGATCCTGACACCTTTGCAAAAGCTTCAGGCCATCCGGATTGGGACGCAACTATGAATGAAGAATATCGTTCATTATTGGCAAATGATACGTGGGATCTTGTTCCTCTTCCAAAGGGACGAAAACTTGTTAGATGTAAATGGGTTTACAGAACCAAGTATGGCCCAGATGGAAAAGTTGATAAACATAAATATTGTCTTGTTGCTAAGGGATTTTCCCAAGTTGAATGCATTGACTATACTGAAACCTTCTCCCCTGTTGCCAAAATGAACTCTATCCGCCTTGTTCTTTCCCTTGCTGCCTCTTTCAAATGGGAAGTCCATCAGATGGATGTTAAATCTGCCTTCTTGCATGGAGACTTGCATGAAGAAATCTATATGGAACAACCTAATGGCTTTATACAAATAGACTCCAGCTTTGTATGTCAGCTTAAGAAATCCCTTTATGGTCTGAAGCAAGCCCTTTGAGCTTGGTATGCCAAAATGGATAACTTTCTTTTAGAAACTTGCTTTTCTAGGTGTCATTCTGACAATACTGTCTACACCAAGAAAGTGGGCAAGTCTCTTATCATTCTTGTTCTTTATGTTGATGATCTTATCATTACTGGTAGTGATCCCAACCTTATAAACCATGTGAAGTTCAACCTTAAAAGGAAGTTTGAAATGAAAGACTTAGGACACTTGCATGATTTTCTTGGTCTTCAAGTCTTGTAATCCAAGGAAGGTATTTCCCTGTCCCAGTCCAAGTATGCCTATGATTTTCTACGCCATTTTCACATGGAAGACTGTAAGCTAGCCCCTTCTCCCTTTCAGTCTAGAGCCAAACTTTCAAAAACTTGTACTTCCCCTGAAGTTGATGCTACCTTATACCATCCACTTGTAGGAAAACTCTTGTATTTGGTCCATACTCGTCCTGACCTTTCCTTTGCGATTGGCCTTATTGGTCGGTTTATACAAAACCCACATGAAAGTCATTGGAAAGCAGCTAAAAGAATACTTCGTTATGTTCAAGGTACAGTTCAATTTGGGATTCATTACAGTGCAGAAGCATCTCCTCTATTGGTTGGTTTCACTGATTCTGATTGGGCTGGTGACCTTGATGATCGAAAGTCTATTGTAGGTTATGTGTTCACTCTTGGTTCAGGACCTATTACACGGGCTTGCAAGAAACAAAGTGCCATTTCTCTTTCTTCAGTAGAAGCAGAATATTGTGGTGCCGTAGAAGCTAGTAAGGAGGCCTCGTGGCTTCATCAGATCCTGTCAGAGTTTGGCTTTCAACAACAGCATTTGACTACACTTTGGTGTGATAATCAAAGTTCCATTCAACTATGCAAAGATCCAGTCCAACATCAGCGCAACAAACACATTGAACTACACATGCACTTCATTAGAAAGCTCATTCATGACCATGTTCTTGAAGTGCAATATTGTTCAGCAGATGATCAAGTTGCAGACATCTTTACAAAGGCTCTCATAGTTCAGGAAGTTGTCACTAAGGGGGGATAGGCTCTAGTGCCTCCTTCCTTCTCCTATTGTGTCATATTTGTACATCCTTCAATCCTATCCCAAGTTGTTCCTAAGGGGGGGATGTTAGGATATTCCAACACATAGGAAATATTTAAGTATAACTTGGCCTAGTGTAGAGTTAGGTAAAGTGTGTTTTTTAATATGTACTTTTGTAACTTACAGATCCAATGGTCACGATATGTAGTGATCTGTCAGTTCATTCTCTCCTCAGTATTACTGACACTTGATCCGTGGCTTAACACCCGATTGGTCCATGATCTCTATTTAAAGAGCATGGAGGGTCATTTGTAGGGTAACCGTTCATGGGAGAAGCTTATGTAAATTTTCATTCTTTTTTAATAAAGTGCCTAAAGTGGCCGTGTTGGCTCAGGCCGTGGACTGTTTCCCTCTTTGAGGGTTTTAACCACGTCAAGAATATTGGTGTATTGATTTGTGATCTGTTTATGAGCGGTGTCCTTTGGTGTTCTGTCTGAGGAACTTACCTTGTAAATTCCTACACAAATCTCGTTTGTGACATCTTTACCATTCATGGGTTAATTAAGACTAGCAAGGCACAAGTGATCTTACTTTTGCTCAAGAGTGGGACAAAATTCTTTAAAAAAAATTAATCCTTGGGAATTAGCTCAATGAATTAGTGTCCTTGTATCCAAGATGTTGTCAATAATTTCGTGCATCATGTAAGAGCTCCATTTGATTACTATGAGGTCAAGCACACTATTTCTACACCACCGACTTTACACCAGGTATAATCCTTAGAATGGGGGTAGTGCTCAAGAGTTTCAAAATGATTTATTCTATGGAAGTAGGGATAAAATAGGGGTAGATACATTACAATGAAATATCTTGCTAATGTTTATTTTGAAAAGCGCTATGAGAGAGATTAAGAACAACATCCATATTGTAAAAAATCACAAAGATGCAAAAATGACTCTAAGATTTAGATTTTGTTACTTGTATAATATTATACAACCTCATGTTCTTGTACACTTTTGATGGAATGTGCACAGGTATGTTTCATGTGCATTAATTTTTATGATTAGATACGAAAATCAATGCACCCTAATTGGACTACAAATAACCATTCCATTAGAATGTTAATAATAATTTTACATGATCGTGAACTAATTGAATTGAAAAAGTAGTTTTGACTTGTATTATGTGAAATGTACAGTTACTATGTTGTATAGTAATGAATAAGGTGTAACATGATTTACTATTCGTATTCTAGTGAAATTTATATAAATGTAAGGTGTACAAATATTCTCTTCTTTAGGGAAAAAATTAGAAGTCAGGGCAAATATTGTAGAGAGTAGACAATGGCTCTCCCTAATTCTAAAGTAATTAAATATTAGCATGGTTAATAGATCCACATATCCCTTATTTAGTAGGGTAAATTTGCTTTTCCACTCTAGTGTTTAAGCGTAAATTAATGAAGTTTTGTAATAAAGGTTGATAAGTATAATTTTAAATAAGTAAAAATATTATATTATGTAGAATATAACTCTATAATCTCTATTCATAAGAATTTGAATTTTGGGAATGATCCAGGTGTTAAGTGTTCTTGCATTGCTTTAACTGAAGCATTTTATTATAAGACAATATTCTGAGAATACTTGTCATTAATTTTGGAGAAAATATTGAGTCCGTATTATAGGTAATATTCTTGCAAGCCTATAAGTTTAGCATAGTCAATGCAAATGGACTATTTTAATGTATGTGTCACGAGGTCTCTAATCTCTAATTCTAATTGATACAGTCTAGCAATTATAAATTTTTAAAATGCATTGCATTGCATATGCATTTCTAAATCACTAAATTAATAGCCTTTATTTAATTACAAAAATTCTCATTTATATAGTATTAACCAATTTCTTTATACAATCTTCATAGACATATTTAAATTGTATATTAACTACCTTACTTCATATAATTAATAAACAAATAAAAAATTTGTCGGAAACCTATATATAACAACTCTGTAACAAACTTAATTAGCTACCAGAATTAAATTCAGCAACCCAAAATGAACTACCTAATTATTAAAGAGTTAATTGCGACAACTCAAAATAATGACAGTCCCCTCGAATTGTAAACGTTGGATTTCTTCATAAGAATGACAGGTCTAGCACAATCTCGTGAGCTTCTAGTTAAATCCAAAATATCAATAATTAACCAAAAGTGGTCACATATTCACTGAAGTTTGGATGTTTGCTGATGCACGAAGTCGGAACAGGCCCTGTCATGCAAAAATACTTATACGTAGCCTTCCAAGTCACATTGAACTAGTTTATCGATGGATTCATGGTTTTTGTATTGACCAAGACATATGTTCAAACCTTGGCAATAGAATGATAAGCCAAATTGTAGAGATCGTTGGTTATGAACGTTAATATATTACGCAAAGTGGAAGGTTCAAATTTAATAGATTTTATTTTTATTTTAAGTTTCATTTTGTAGAACTATTTGCAAAATTCAACAACTTATTGACCTACAGAGCAAAGTGTAGAGCATTTAATTTCATATATAATGTTTGAGTTTATGAGGTCATTGTTGTCCAAATTGACATTGGAAGAAGCGCTAAAATATGAAATTAGGGAGGAACCTTGTTGAAGAGGATGTAGAGAGATGTATTGTTGAGCTAGAGTGGGTTTTTGGTCAGAATGATGGCATGTTGTGCTACCGCGGTTTGAACATTGATGGCAGGTTTTGCTGCTAGGGTTTACATGTTCAGCAGGGTTTATATCACTAAGATTGGACTAGTTACTAACTATTAGTGTCACAAAGATTAAACTATCTATGAATATGGATTTGACATTTGTATGTAGATGGTTTTTCAGTGACATGATGTTTTTATTTTGACAAAGACACATACATGTTGCAACAGGGTTTTTGCAGAATTATTTATGTAGGGTTTGTAGAGAATACAAAGGCATTAAGGTTGTCCAGCTAGGGTTTGGTACAACAACATATTTGATTGTACTATATTTTTCTATTGTGTAGCATGTAGAGTTTAACAAAGATGTTGAACAATGAGTTGGGTCATTGATGCGAGCTACTAGGGTTCACCATTTGATATACTCGTAACCGTGGATTCATTGTTGACAACTAGGGTTTGATGTGTAGATTGAGCAGAGGTATAATTGTGTATAACAGTTGATATTGATAGTTGGGGTTTGATGTGTAGATTGAGTAGAGGCGTGATTAATTGACAAAGAGTTTATTACAGGTTCTTGCATTACATTTTTTTTGTATTGATATCAAGCACAAGTGGATCCAATCTGAAAATTGTGAAACGTGGTATGTCAGTTGACCAGGGTGGCATGGTGGTGCATGGAAGGAGAGTGGAATCTCCTTTAGGTTGGAGCCTAAGAACACTTTAGGGCATCAGGGTGGTGTTAGGGCAGGTTAGAGCTTGCATTGGGCATTGAAGTGTCCATTTGGTTGCAACTGATAATCAGAGTGTTGAAGCATCATTCAGGGTGGAACTTGTAAACCATGACATTGGAGTGTCCTCCTAGTTGCAGCTAGTAAGCCAGGGTGTAGGAGCGTCCTTCAGGTTTTAGCCTATAAATCAGGGGGTCGGAGCCTCCCTTAGTTGGAGCCAAAAATATTGATGTAAATTTTATTGAAGGCAAATATTAAGAAGTGTTTAGTGGTTTTTCTCCTGGAAGGGTTTCCACCTAAAAATATCTTATGTCTATTGCCTTCATTACAATGCATTATTGAATGGTGTTGTTTACTATTTATCTAATGTGATGTTGATTAATGTGAATGTAATGCTCCGAAGATTAAAATTAATTGATTGGAATGAATAACTGATTCACCCCCTTCTTAGTGTTTCTAATAGGAGGTTGTTTCGGGATAACTTAGTTTATTGGGATGTTGTTATTCACTTCTTCTTAGGTGATGCAATGTTGTTTCTTTGAGACTTTTTATTATTGACACTCCAAGATAGGTTCTACTATTTTTATTGTTGCGATTCTAATACTTTGTTTTCTCAATGACACTATCAAGAGTCAACATGGGAGCTACTACTCGGTCAAGTCAACCAAGACCATTGTGTCAGCAAGGATCAAACCATCCTTTGACAATATAGTCAACTTGGATGTGGTCACTTATGATTCCCCATTTGGCTTCTCGCTTAATAAAGACATTGTTACAACATTTTCTTTATTTTCAACAATTAGTTGTAATCTATTGAACAAGACTCTCAGTTTGCACATCCTGAGAATCGAAAGATTCTCATGGCTAGTTTTGGTACCAAAATTAGAAATGATGTAAATATATAAAGATAGAATCCCTCTGCCTCGTGCTGGGGTGGAACCATTGTCTTTTGGAGAATTGTGCATCTATAATTTTCTAAGTTAATACCAATATTTCATGGGTTCACGGCTCAATTGTGGTTTGTTGTGTTAGCTTGCAAGCTGTACTAGCGCCATGCTAAGGAAAAAGGCCCTCCTCTTTAGCAAGGATTTCTATGTTAACAAGGTAGTGTAGTGTGTGTTTTATTTCCCGCGTGTTATGCTTAACATTCTTTAATTGGCATTGTTAGGCTCTTATTGATGTGTCACAGTTACTGACTACTAATTACTTCGCAGAGTACTTGGCATTGATTACTTATGTGGCAGTAGAAATTTGGGATTGATCCCTTTCTCAAACATGTGTTATTTTTATTCAACTGCTACACAATTTTTTGAGTTATTATTAAAATAGAGTGTTAGACAAATTGTTATTATACATGTTACAGTATGTCACATAGTCGATGGTTTGATGATTGCAATGGGTTTTTTAATTGTGTGATTGCATTTGAATGATTTATGTATTTTCTTTCCAGGAGTGTTATTTTCCTTTCCCACAAGTGTGATCTTGAATAATTGAGTGATGTTTACTTTATAGGAGTGATTTCAATTTCATAGTTTTGTATAGAGTGATTGAAATTCTTGAGGGTTTGACAATGATGATTTTAGTGTGTAGAGAGCGAGGAGTTACAATGACCTGTGTTTTAATTGAATGACATTATCTTAGAAATCCTAGTTTGGTATTGATCAATGTTAGTTATTAATTGCTATATGCATATATGTTGCATAATAACCTTGAAATAAAAAGACTTACCCTAGTTGACAATTTATGTGTGTGTAATTAATTTGTTCTAATTAAAAAACAATAAATTCACCGAACATTTTGGCATCATTGTCAGGGAGGTTATTAAAGGTGCATAAGTGTAACTAGCATTGTTTCTTTTTTTTAGATGCATCGTTGAATAGATTGCATTAGAAACCTTATTCTTAACATTGTTTAGTTGTCATTGTTATAGATTCTTACTGATGTGTTGCAGTTACTAACAATTAATTAGTTTGTAGAGTACTTGACACTAATTACTTGTGTGACAACATTGATCATGGATCATTCCCTTTCTTGGTTGGGTGTTATTTTTATTCAGCTACTACTAAAATTTTATGAGTTATTGTTGAAACAATGTTAGACAGATTGATGTTATACATATTACAGTATGTTACACAGTCAATGGTTTCATAATTGCAATGGGTTTTTTTATTGTGCGGTTGCATTTATATGATTTATGTAGTTTCTTTCTAGGAGTACTATTTTTCTTTCCTGCAAGTGTGATCTTGAATGATTGAGTAATGTTTATTCTGCAAGAGTGATTTAAATTTTAGAGTTGTGTGCAGAATCATTGAAATGCTAGAGGGTTTGGTAGTGATGATTTTAGTGTACAGAAAGTGATGAGTTATAGCAAACTGTATTTTGATTTAATGCTATGATATTAGAAAGAGAGTTTGGTATTAATAAATGTTAGCTATTAATTTCTACCTACATATATTTTGCATAGTAACCTTGAAACAAAAATACCTAACTTGGTTGATAATTTATGTGTGCTATTAATTTTTTTCTAATTAAAAGACAATTAATTCACTCAACATTTTGGCATTGTTGTCAAGAAGGTTATTAAAGGGGCCTAAGTGTAACTAGAATTGTTTCTTTTTTTAGATACATTGTTGAATAAAGTGCATTAGAAGTGTTCTTGGCTCTGAGCTAACATGGCGGTAAGATAGGAGGTAAGAACCTAAACATCGCTTCAATAGATTGAAGTGAGATCAACCTCATAAGGAGTCAAGGCAGATAGGTTGCATGAATAAAGAAGAAGAAAAACACGGTGCTCCCAAAAATACTAACCATGTAGGAAAAAGAGAATGTGGAGGAAGGAAAAACCAAGATTTAGGAAGAGTAACATTTATTCAGGAAATGATATCAAAATCTAAGGCAAAATCATTTGCCCCAAGAACAACTTCTAGAAAATAGGATCCCATAAAATTATTACTTGAGGAGGAGAATCTCCAAGATCATCCGTGTTGGGAAAAAATATTTTGGATGTAGAATCTCATGAGCCTTCAACTTCATAAGAAATCCGAAAAGTTTTTGAGTCATTTGTATCAACATAGGATGAGTATTAAGACTTGCTATAAGGACAAGGAGGTACATACAAACATAATTTGGAATATCAAGAATTGAGTCTAGAGAAACAATGTCTTGATCATTATGTCCCATACTTAGGAAGTGTTGTAAGACGACCTGAGTAGCCATTAGAAAAACTCTCACAACTAAGGGAGCAACAAATACCTGAGATTGTTTTGCAAAAGCCTCAAATTGTGTGGAAAAATAAGATGACATGAGAAATAGTTACCACATTTGAATTCCCTATTGGGGATGTTGAGGGGCTCCAATGAAGAATATTCCTCTATTAGCAATTCCAATTTTCCACAAAACAACTAATGAAGATCTAGACATTTTTCTTTTTGAATTTGATGTCTTATGTAGAAGTTATGATTACACCTCATACGCCCATACACTAAAATTGTTCCCTACTACTTTGAAGGGAGTTGGACTAAGATGTTTCATGGGACTTGGTGATGCATCTATTTCTTCATGGGATGATATAAAGAAAATATTCTTGGAAAAGTATCGAGTTTACTATCAAACTAGGGATCAAAGGGAAGAATTATTTAGAATATCCCAAAGGGAGGAGGAAATCTTGGAAGATTATATTGATTGTCTTCAATACAACTTACAAAGGTCCAAGCATATTAATTTGGATAAGGACATTTGGAAGAAAATTCCGATCAAGGGAATGAATGATTACTGATTGGATATGTTAAACCTCATGGGAAAAGGAGACATATCTAAGTAACCCTATGACGATATAGTTGTACTTTTCTTAAGAAGATCAAGAGGATCAACAAGAAATAAAACTTTGGCTCAGGATGCCTCTGCCATAATACATGAATCAACCAATGGTGGGGTGACGAGCAAAGATTGGTAATTTATTTGAAAATTTCAAACCTGATATCCTTATCTCTTTAGCTTCTCAACTAGACATGTTATAGGTGAAAGAGAGGAAGATTAAGACTATGAAAGCTATATTATGGCCCAATTGTAGAAAGAAGCATCCTCTTAGGGAATTCCCACATAATAATATAGAAGTTTGTAACATATGTGAGCAAGAGAATTCTATAGGACATTTCCCATCATTACCAGGACTTAAAGAAGTATTCAAGGAATCTAGTGAAGAGGTTGAGACAACACATTTCATCAGCTCCAAGAAACCATGGCAAGTTAGACCACTAGGTATGGTTCAAGATTATTTATCTTATTTCAATACTTGGTTTAGCATGTATAATACTCAATATGTTCCTCAGCAAATGGAGTGTCCTACAGTGCCTTGGAAATTTCCTAACCCTCCTCTAGTTTAGTATCCAATGCCTTGGCCCTAGTGGCCTTCTCCTTTAAGTCAACCGCTTCCATGGCCTCAAGGATGGCATGGAACCTCTTTTCCAGGACAGTTTCCTGTGCAGTTATCAATGTAGCAACAACAACTACAACTTCCTTCCAATACACCCACTACTACATTTGGGCGGAAATTCCGATGGCGAAATCCGACAGAATGGCTAAGATCAGAAAAAGTGTTAGAAGTTAAATGATGGGACAATTAGATTGATCCATGAGATATTTAATAATGTTGGAATGGATGATGATGACAACCAGTATGATGATTGTGCTTTTGATTTACCTGTACTTGAGAGGGCAACTGAACCTCTATGAAGGTTCAAAAACATCTCCTCTGATGTATTGCTTTTGGTCAACTTAAAGGTGGTGAATCGTTTGTCAAACACATGTGTGACACAATTCCTAAGGTACGTAATATATTTTGTGACATTTAGTACTATATACATGATAAAGCAATTATTATTTTCATTGTTTTTAATGGTAGTACATTGATCTGCATCATTTTATTAATTTGTAACATTTGTATGCAATATGTACAATTAATATTATTTAGTACATTAACCGATACTACTTTTTTATGCTATAAATTATTAGGTGAATTTATGTAACCACTGTCAAATGTTTTACCTCGTATGTACCGATATTTACATGTCGTTATGAAAGATATTGGCACGGAGTATCAAGCTATTCATGCATGCCCTAATGATGCTATTCTCTATTATAAAGAACACACGTTGAAAGAAAAATACCCAAAATGTGATGAGAGTAGATATCAAACCGATAAAGTAACAAAAAAGGTGCCTCGCAAGGTTCTTCGTTATATTTCCATAATTCCATGTCTGCGAAAATTATTCAGATGCAAATGTGTAGTAAAATGTATGGATTACCATGCAAGGAATAGAAGTAGAGATGGTGTTCTTAGAATGTATGCAGATGGATATGCATTTAGGAATATAGAGGAAAAGTGGCCATAGTTTAAAAGAGAACCTCGTAATCTTAGGCTTTCATTAGCAGTTGATGGTGTTAATCTATTTGGAGAGGCCATATCTAATTACTCGGTGTGGCCTGTTTTTGTTATCAACAATAGCATTCCTTCGTGGAAGTCAATAAAGAGGGAGCACATAATGTTGACAATGATTATTCTAGGTATTAATATGTTTAGAATAAATTTTTTAATCACAATAACATCTTATTTGTCTTGTTTGTTTCGTAATTATGTCCTATATTTTTTTGTTAATTTACTCATATATTTTCAATTATGCCTTATATTTTTTTTTATTCATATTTGTAGTAATTATGCATTGCATGTTCAATCAATTAGGTAAGTACAAGGTCAAAGACATGAATGTATATATAGAGCCTCTTATCAATGAGTTAGTGGAGCTATGGAATGGTGTCACAATGTATGATGTCTCTATACCAATAGTCAATGCACAAAGGGAATTTGAATTCCATGCAATGCTTGTATGGACAATTCATGATGCCCCAGGGCTAACACATTTATGTGGTATGTTATAATGTTACCCTAAACTTTATAATGTTTAATTTTATAAATTTCATTTCAAGTATGTTTTTTAAATAGTTTGACCTTCATTGTACATACTTAAAATAATTCATATAAAATTATTTCATCTTTTGCAGGTCTTCAAACAAAGTGCATTTGCTTGTCCATTTTGTGGTCCTAAGATTAAATCTCATTGTTCAAGAAGCTTAGGAAAGGAGGTGTTTGATGAGTATAGGCACTTCTTTTCGAAGAACCATAGGTACCAAAGTACTAAAAAACATATTTTCAATGGGAAAGAAGAGATTGGAGTAAGACCATGGAGAATGACACCTCGTGCATGGAAGTTGCTATATAATAGAGTCTCTCAAGGTATGGATTGAATTGTCTATGTATCAATGTACATTATATGTTTGTGTAGAAATTCCCACTGTAGATCAACAGATTATGCAATAGACTAAAGAAAAATACAAGATATACTTCTACAATAAACTTTGCGGAAGCTTAATCAATTTGAGCACAATCCATGAGAACACATATAACTGAGAATGAGGAATCAATCACACATAACACATAAGAAATAACCCTGGGAAAGCCTTAGCCTAAAACCCCAACTCTGTATTATCATACAAGTGGAAATCTTGTTCAAGTTAAAAAAAGAATCAACTCTCAAGCTATCCTACTTTCTCTGCAATCAAACAATACAACTCACAGACTGAATAGACACTGCATATGTCCTTCTCAATCCCTCCAAGCCTCCTATTTTCTTGCACAGTTTTTCTTCGGGTCCAGTGAAGCCACATGTGTGAATTGGCCTCATCACACTCACAAAACCTGAAGAATTAACTGCGCAATCCTCAAGGAAAAAATTCCTTTTGCATGCAAGGAATAATCACAATGGAATATTCTAGCAACTGATAGTACATTGCCCTCCATCTGATCTCAGCTGGGTCTCTGTCTGAACTGACATGCATGGGTTATTTATGAGAGAATATTCAGTTATCTGAAGTGCAGTAGTTGCATGCATGCATTAACTAATTGAACTCACATTAATTCAACAAACTTTTTGAATTAATCTAACTGGACTTGAATCAATTAACTAAGTCAACTAATTACAACTCATCCTTATCTCTTTAACTGATGGATAAATTCCTCAAGTAATGGAGAAACTGTTGGATGTCCCCACATAGACTTCATGTTTTATTTTCTATAACTGATTAACTCATGGTGAATTAATTAATTATTTTACAAACAACTGCTAAGATCAAATTCGAATTTTACTTCTTTATTTTATTTCAGGGACTAACTAAAATAGGAAGGTATCTCGAAATGCTATTTATAGTAGTACTAAATTTGGCACTTCTATATTTAACATTTCTTGTTGCTATTTTCAACACTCCCTCTCAACAAGAAAGGGATTATCAGTAACCCAATCATGTTCCTGTGGAACTCTAACTTGCATTTTGATAATGCCTTAGTCAAAATATCTGCATCATGTTCCTCAGTCGAACATACAGCAACAACACGATTCTCTTGACCACACAGTCTCGAAGATGGTGATACCGAATATCATTGTGCTCGGACCTGTCATGAAAAACTGGATTCTCAGAGAGTTTGATACAACTCTGATTATCACAGTAGATCACGGTTGGATCCATCCTCTGACCAAACAATCCCACTAGAATATTCTGCATCCAAATGGCCTCACATGCAGCCTGACTAAAAACCTTGTATTCAACCTCTTCTGAGCTAAGTGCAACTGATATCTGTTTCCTGTTGTACCAGGAAACTGCAGCTAAACCAAGGTTGAAGATTCCTCCAGAAGTGTTATTTCTGTCTGATGAACTCCTTGCCCAATCCGCATCTGTGAAGCCCTGAAGCTTCACTCCCTCTATCCATTTGTACCACAATCCGAACTGAGATGTGCCTCTAAGGTATCTCAACACATGCTTCACTGCCTTCCAAAATAGCTTGGTAGGCTAAACCATATCTTGACTCAGTTCACTGCAAAGCATAAGTCGGGTCGTGTGTTCACTAGATACATAATTGAACCCACCAACTGCCGATAAATAGTAGCAACTACTATCTCACCTGAAGTAGCATCCTCCTTCCTCCAGTTCCCAGCTAGAGGAGTCTTCATGGGCGTGCACTTCTCCATGTGAAAGCGCCTGAGTATCTCATTGGCATACTTGCCTTTAGACACAAATACTTCACCATCTTCTGCCACACCTACATGCCTAGAAAGTAGTGCATAAGACCCATGTCTTTCATTTCAAACTCTCTTGCAAGGTCCTCCTTGCAAGACTGTATCAACTGATCATCACCTGTCAAAATCAGATCATCGACATAAAGAACAATGATCAATGGTTTACCTTCTACCATGATGTGGTAAAGGTCTGCATCTGCTTCCCTCTTGGTGAAGCCCAACCTGGTGAAATAGCTGTCGATCTTGGTGCACCAAGCACGGGGTGCTTTCTTCAGCCCATACAAAGCCCTCTTGAGTCTGCACACATTCGACTCACGATTGAAAGTCTCGAAACCTTCTAGCTGCTCAATGTACACCTCCTCCTCAATATTCCCATTGAGGAATGTTGTCTTCACATCCATCTGGTGGATCTTCCACCCCGTTTGAGCTGATAGTACCAACATCAATCTAATCGACGAGTATCTTGCTACGGGAGCAAAAGTCTCATCGTAGTCAATCCCCTCGACCTGTGAGAAACCCCGAGCAACAAACCTTGCCTTATGTTTCTCAACACTACCATAAGCTACCTTCTTTACCTTTTAAAGCCATCTGAAACTCACCACTGACTTACCCTGAGGTCTTGGGACAACATCCCACACACTGTTCCGAATGATAGAGTCATACTCCTCTACCATTGCATCAACCCAAACTAGTTGCTGCATTGCCTCCTTGAATGAAGAAGGTTTGGTATCTACACACTCCCCAACCAAGGCCATGTACCCAATGTACCGCTTAGGCAACCTCCTATGTCTACGCTAAGAAGATTATTGTCCCACATTCTCTCGCGCATCCAACATCAACCTGTCAGCTTCCCATGAGCGTTTCCACCCATCTTCGGAAGTATCAACATGAGTGGATGTCTCCACTCTCAAATCCTCTGCATGCGGATGCTCCGCATCAATCTAAGGCTCCTCCTCCTTAGGAACTGAAAGTTCCTCCTCTGCATGCAACTTTAGCTCCCTCTCAAGTGATAATCACATGGCTTTCTACTTGTCGAACTTCAGATCCCTGCGTATCACTGTCCTCTGAGTGGTAGGTAGGTACACCTGATAGTTGTGGGGTGTATCCGTGTACCCCACAAGTATTCCCAATTCAGTTGTTGGGTCTAGCTTCTTCCTGGCATCTTTGGTCACATGACAGTAAATTGATGATCCAAAGATTCAGAAGTGACTTACATCAGGTCGCTTCTCGAAAAAGGCCTCCATAGGTGTGTTCATCCCCAGTAGACGGTGCGGGCTTATGTTCTGCAAGTATACTGCTGTATTGCATGCCTCAGCCCACAAATGTAGTGGTAGGCTTTGGTCATGCAACATTGCTCGAGCTGCTCTCATAATCGATCTGTTCTTCCTTTCAGCCACCCCATTCTACTGTGGGTTGTGGGGTGTTGTTAGTTGTCGTTTAATTCCTTCTGCAGCGCAGAAGTCTTTAAACTGTTGGGAGACATACTCTCCACCATTTTCGCTACGCAAGGCTTTTATTTTCTTTCCAGATTTTGTCTCTGCTAAGGCTTTAAACTCAAAAAACCTCAAGAAGGTCTGATCCTTCTTTTGCATAAAGTATATCTAACATCTACGAGAAAAATCATCAATAAAAATAACATAGTACCTTTGTTTAGCGGTGGAGGCTGTAGAGAGTGGTCCACAAACATCTGAGTGAACTCACTCTAGGATTGCTCTAGCTCTACTATCTCGATCCAAAAAGGAAGATTTCACATACTTACCCAAGGTACAACCTTTGCATGTATTTGTCTGCTCAAGATTTCCCTTGGGTAATCCGATAGAAATCTGGTGCATGATCTTCAGGGTTCCATGGTGCAAGTGGCCCAGTCTTCTATGCCATAGCTCGCCAACTCTGCACCATCTCAACTTTGGAATTCAAAGCAGTACAATCATTTACCTCCATCTTGTAGATATTCTTTACTTGAATCCCAATTCGCTTTGTCTATCCAGTACCGATATGCCTCAGGAATACCTTTCCTTTACTAAAGACTACATCATAGCCTTTATCTTCTAACATAGTGACAAACACAAGATTCTTCTTCAGACCTGGTACATACTTTATGTTAGTCAGGGTGAGGGGAGCTCCATGCTCCCTCTGAAACACAATCGTACCTTCACCTAAAACACGATACTTTCCATCATCGCCCATCTCGATCCGCATCTAGAGATCCTTCTCCTCCAAGGTGCTGAAAAGATTCTTGTCACCTAACATGTGGAATGAAGCTCCATTGTCCAGGTACCACACACATCCCACCATGGATGAAACCATGCATGAGATAAGTGAGAAATCCAGCTCAAACTATGAGGCCAGTGCCTCACCATCAGATCCCTTCGAGGAACCCTTCTTGGATTTCTTCTGTGGACAATTCATAGCATAATGGCCCACTTCATGACAATGAAAGCATCACACTTTCAATTTGTCAATCTTATTCCCACCATGGGAAGAATCGGATTTGGGATGGGACACCTTCTCTTTCCCTTTCCTCACCTTAGTCGCTAAGGCTAGATTTTCCTCATCATCTTACTTCGATGAGGATCCATCTCTGGTGCTTCTTCTGATTTCCTCCTGCATTAGATCCGACCAAAGTCGTTCCCAATCTGGCAGTTTTTATCTTCCATTAACCGAGTTTTGGTAGCTATTCTAGCTCTTAGGAAGACCGAGGAGTGCAAGACTCACCATGTCATCATCAACGGTCGTGATCCCTACACTTCCAAGCTCATCCCTGTATGTGGTGAGTTTGTTTAGATATGTAGAGATCGTGCCGCCCTTTTCACACTTGATCTTACGAAGCTTGTCTTTCAGTGCCAACTGTTGGGTCTTGAAAATGTCATTCATTTCCATCACACTTTCACTATTATGTCCATTATATCACCCCCATTTCACCTCCATTTCACTACTATGTCACTACATTCATTCCACTTTCATTATCATTGGGCCACATTTATGTTTTTCCAAACTTTATTAATTCTTAGCCTTTTTAAGTGAATTTGTGGTTAAAAAATAGAAAATAATGTGCATATGCTTATGCCTAACAAGTGGGTTGAGATTGTTGACATGTGTAGGTCAAAAGGAGGCTTCTAGAAGACCTTTATGTAGCACTCTAAGGCCAAATTCGAATTTCAGTGGAAAGAATCATGGGATCATGAGGATATGTGTCACATCAACTAAATGTATTGAAACTCTAAGAAGACAGGTGTCTTATCAGTTCTTATTTTGATTAGGACTCTAGAGGTAGAGGGAGAGATTCATGGACTCTCATTAATGAGATGGATTTTCATCTTTTTGTATAAATAGGAGATCTCTCTCCTTCATCTATTAGTTTAGCTTGGCTTTTTAGTTCTTTAGCTTGGAGTTTGTAGTTCTTCCTTGATGGCTTTGGAAAGCTTTGCAGAGCTTTGTTGTACTTTGTAATTTTGAAGAATTTGAATAAAGCTTTGATGTTCTCAACATGGAAGGAGATGTGAAGTAGATGTCATGGAGCATATTAGAATGTCAGGTAGAGTAGATTTTGCTTTGTAGTTTTGCTTTGATTTCATTCAAGTATGTCATTTTATTGCTTTCAAGTTTGATAGTTTAGATTTTCCTTTCATGCAATTTTAATTCATGCAAGTATGTTCAACCGATTGATTGTAGATTAGTTTTTATTTACATGTTCTTGTATTTGCTTATTAGTTTTTGCTCGAGATTTCTAATGTAGTTTTTGCATCAAGTGGTGATCTGAGATTTGCTTCCTCCACTAAACTTTAGCTTTTAAATTTCAGTTGTTATGCTTTGATTTTAGTGAGATTTGTTTGCTACTATTAGCTAGTTTAGATATCAAGTTCTTCAAGTTATTTGACGTTATCTCCGGTGCCATGGCTTAAACCGAGAAGTTAATTGGCGAGCTATCAGATTAATAGTGAAGTAATTTGATTTTGCTTTCATTAATCTACAAGTAGGTAATTTATATATCAAGTTCTTCATGTTATTTGACGTTATCTCTGGTGCCATGGCTTAACCCGAGAAGTTAATTGGCGAGCTATTGGATTATAAGTGAACTAATTTGATTTTTCTTTCATTAATCTACAAGTAGGTAATTTAGATATCAATTCTTCATGTTATTTGACGTTATTTCCGATGCCATGGCTTAACCCAAGAATTTAATTGGCGAGCTATCGGATTATAGATGAAGTAATTTGATTTTGCTTTCATTAGTCTGCAATTTTTGGTTTTGAGTGCAGTAGTTTAGATTTTATTTATGTAATTAGATGGAAAACAGAGACGATAACTTCATAATCAACACTTCATTTTTTGCTTGATTTAAGTAGCTGCATATTTACACTTTTGTTCAAGTACTAATTTTAGCAATAGCATGTTTTGAGATCTTTTGAAGTGCTAAGTTTTGGAAGTTACCATAAGGGACATAAACCTTGTCTTGAAATCTACATCCATACTTGACTTTTAAAAGTATTCTTAAGACCTTAGAATAGGATTTCCATTTGCATTAAACACTTTAGGAAACCAACAAGAACAAAATCCCAAAAACAACATAAACTATAAAACAACGAAGTAAGAAAAAAGGTTAACTAAGCACATATGGTGCACCACACTTCATCGGTTTACGATACCCGGATTGATAATTTATGTAGAGCAATTTAAGACGTTAAATTGACTAGACATTTTGGTGCCGTTGTCGGGGAAGTGTAATTAGGAGACCTTATTTCTTACATCTAAAAAAATTAATAATTTCTTGAATATGCTCTCCTCCTGCACTTTGTGTGATCTGGAGGATCAGAAAAAGAATTGTTATGTTAAAAAAAAAAGGGGGGACAAAATAAACTTCATCATTTCATTTGATTCAAAAAATAAAAAATAAAAAATAAATCCAACTGCTTTGATAGGTTCAGTTGTCCAAGATTGACTGGTTATGGTTTGTAGTGGTCCTCAAAACACTGTGTCCTATTTTAATAAGATTTTGCAACTTAGCTGCAGAATGCAACCTGATTCCGCAACTAACTGTGAATTTCGCAACTAATTCCAAGGTTTAGCAGGTTACAGGCATCCAATGAAGAAACCGACCACATGGGCATCTCCAGAATTGTCCTGACATGGATCCTATCCTAATCACCCAGCCCACATTGATAAAAAAATCAACTTAAGACCTTAGTCAAAGTCCTGTTTTTAGTATATTTTACTTGGAGTCTTTGCTGCCTAAAATTGAAAATCATTAATCATTCTTATAAAATTTGACAATTTCAGAAAAGAAATAAATAAAATAAATAAATACATAAATTAATTAATTAATTAAAAATTAAAAATTCAATGACTATCCCCAATTCCAGTCTCCATTGTGGCCTCAATAGAAAATCTGCATTCCTATTTGAAGCTTTGGCCTTGAAACAAACCTGCAAGAACATTAACAAACAAACAAACAAACAAAAATTGTGCAAATTCAACAGATCGAATTGCATAGGACTGTTGTGTTTATTAAGGAAAATAAGATGAGTCCAAAAAAAAAAAAAACCTCTTGTGTGGCTTTCAAAATAATGTATGCAGCATCCAATTTATGTGGCAGAAATTTTTAAAACCTCCCAATGTCAATCCAAAAAAAAAAATTGCATACGCATTGATCTGATGTTCTGTGCATCTTCAGCCCTTTGTAACCAATCCATTTGCATTCATCCGGACCATGTATCTTACTCATATGGAAAGCTTTCAATGACTTACAGAAATTGCTAGGAAGATTGTTGTTGAGGTGATGACACCTTCACCACTTGTTGTTCGTGAATCCACCAACCTTGAGGATGCAACTAGATTATGGCTAGGAAACAAATACCGGAGAATGCTTGTAGTGGATAATAGTGGGAAACTGGTTGGGTTACTTACAAGGGGGAATGCGATTAAAGCTACATTGCAAATGAAACGCGTTGTTTAGCACAAGGCTATAGCGATTTGATTATATGTAAAACATGAATTTAGAATGCATATCTCCTTACTACATACGCAAATAGCTAGCCTCGAGAACCATTACACAATAAATCAAACCTAGAAAACCGAATGCAACAATTCATAAAATGCAGAACAGTGAAAACAGTAATTCAGGAAAACACAAAACAGGAAAAAATGTCAAACTTTAACTGCATGATGTCGCCAAACGGAGATGAATTTGGGAAAATAAAACATGGGTTTTTTTGGCAATAGGGTCAATTAGATAATCCATAAATGATTTTAAGAAATTCGCAATGGTTTTGGAGAATTTCTCAGTTCTCTAAAGCCTCTTTTTGTGTGCCACATGAAGAAAAACGAGTTTGAATTAATGAACAGTCTGTGATTTAATTCTGCAAGGGAATTCTGATTTAGGAATCAACTGTGTGCTGGCATTTAGCCTTACTCCACCACGTCTCTTGCCTTTAATGCCTCCCGTCTTTAATAAACTTGCACTTCACTCTCACACCTGTTTAGAGATGTATCCCAATTGAATACGACACTTTTCCACTGCACCCATTTAACGACTATTCATATGTTCTTTCGTTCTTGTAGGTTACTTGGCGTTTTACTCACTAAAATAGCGGCACAGGAGTTGGTAATCATGGATCTTGTCTTCGTTGACAAGTTATGTGTACATCTTTGATTTTATTATGACGTGCCTGACAGTCTAACTATACTTTCAGCCAAAACTATGTAATGAAATGATCTTTGTCAACTCGTAATCCCATGAAAAGCACTAATCAAGATCATGAATATTTTCCACTTCATCTTTATCAAGCTGTACTTACAGCTAGGTTGGATTATATTCTTTGGTTTCAGCTCGTTGAGATTGATCCAACCATTAAAGCTCCTGGGTAGCAAGTATTTGACATCATAATAAATGGAAAAATTATACATCATATATCCTTAAGGAAGTGGAGAGCTTTGTTGTTGTTTGGTGGCAGTATACTGTAAGCAATTTGAATAAATCAACAATTACTATATAGCTGAATCCAGTTTCTAGAATTCCTTTAATCAGTAGTCTTGAGACTGTCTTTTAGTTGCAGAATGCAGCTCTGTTCTGTAGCTAACTGGCAATTCCACAACCATTTTTATATTTTTGTAGATTACAGGTGTCGAGAGACAAAATGAGCCACATGGGTAGCTGGGAAAATGTCAGTACATGGATGGTGTCCTATTCATTTGATCCAAGTCAATGAAAGAGACCCTGATCAAAAGGAAGTCAAGGTGTGTGTTATCACTAAGTCGCCACGGTAAGTTATCGCATGTCAAAAAAAAAAAATGAATCAATGAAATGAATAAGTTATTTACTCACTTTTATGAAGGTATTGATTAATTTTGGACTGATGATGAAAAATGAATGGCTAATTTTTTATTCAAGATTTTTAGCTACAAATATTACGCACATTCCGCAGTTGAAAAATCTCATTGTTCAAATCAGCCTAACTTTCTCATACGAAATCATATTTTGATGAGAAATCCATCATTAGAGTTTGAAACAGTAAATAATGAAATAAATTGTTGAAAAAAAACAACATTCAACTTGAGGCACTAATTCCAAAGCAGGTATAAATTCTTTTGATTTTTCCTTTGAGAACTTGTTTCATTAATACAAATTCTTAGTTTTGTGTGTAAATATCATAACTAGAGAGATTGATCACCTCTCTTCTTTGATAATTTTACATTGCATTGCAGAAGAAGTATTAGTTTTTTTTTGTAGGTTCCAGGAGGAAGGACAAATGAATACAAGAAAATGGTGTCTCTCTAAGAGACCAATTTGTTTCATAAGAGGATGATCAGAAACAAAGAGGAAATATGCTAATGCAAAATCAGATCCAAACAATTGAAAAACTTTCAAATACTACTGTCTCCATCACATCCATACTTCATAATAAACCATTCACCTCATTTCACTTCATATTTTCCATTTACATTCACATAAACTTTCCATCTCTTTTTGTCCATTTATAACCCACAAATAAAAGCAAGAGGCTCATTCACATGCTTATTGCCCATTGCCATTTCTACTCTCCATTGCCATCTCCCATTTTCATCTTCCCTTTCCTGTCATTTTCATTCCACAAATAAGCCATGCTTTCAATGCAAATTATTGAGTCCATAGTCATTTGAGTCTAAGTTCCTTGTAAAGACACCTTGAGGCTTGCATGCCCTAATGGCAATTTCTCATGCTGACAAACAATGGGAATACATTAATGTCCCTTGTTCATCAGATCTTCTAGGTGACTCGACATCGGCAAAACTATTCGTACGTAGCAAAATGTGTTTGGGCATCTTGACTCTCATTGTCATCAATGGTGAGAATTCTCGTGTTGATTAGTGGCATCCATTAATGGCCACTAAGTCAACAATTTCCTGCTATGTTTAACATTAGAACATCTTTTCACATAGTAGTAATTGTGCCAATGAGTTTTGAAGACATGAAGACTATTATTTTCAGCATTTTGGAGCAGATTCAGCAAGTTTTAGTAGAGCAATAAAAAGTCATCTTAACTCTTTATCCATGACTCTTCGTGTACAGCCACTTGAAGAAGAATATCATTAGAATTTTTCAGCCACCACACATACAACTCATACATTCCAAAGGGTAAGTTAAGGTACATCATTTTCTAACTTTTGACCATAGAATTCCATAAAAAGTTAGAACGATAATTGTTGGAAAAGCATTTCTCTTCCTCATTTCATAAAATTGCCAATACCATCAGTTGGGGGGGTGTAAATACATTAATCTTCATATTTTTCCATTCAGAAGCCCACATACTTCCAACATATATTAACTATTACATTGCTACTATGAGCATACAATGGCTTTTCAAAAAGTGCTTAAAGGATAATTTGGATACAAACAAAATCATGGTTGTCACACAAAAACCAACCATCATGCAATCCAATAAAGATATACTTTGCAACAATAATCAAAATATCATTATGCAAAGTTCAAAGATCAAAATAGAATGCAACAACAAAAAAATGGTTGTAACACAAGAACCAACCATGCTGCAATTCAAGTAAAACACTTTATAGAAATATGAAGTTATCAAATGATATCATGCAAAGTCAAGCCAAAGCTCAAGGATCAAAAGAATTAATGTAATATATATTGCATGAGGACATGCAATAGCTTCAATTGGGGGGTATGTTGGGTCTTGAAAATTTCATTCATTTCCATTACACTTTCACTATATGTCCATTATATCACCCCCATTTCACCTCTATTTCACTACTATGTCACTACATTCATCCCACTTTCATTATCATTGGACCACATTTATGTTTTTCCAAACTTTAATTAATTCTTAGCCTTTTTAAGTGAATTTGTGGTTAAAAATTAGAAAATAATGTGCATATGCTTATACCTAACAAGTGGGTTGAGATTTTTGACATGTGTAGGTCAAAAGGAGGCTTCTAAAAGACCTTTATGTGGCACTCTAAGGCCAAATTCGAATTTCAGTGGAAAGAATCATGGGATCATGAAGATATGTGCCACATCTCCTAATTGTATTGAAACTCTAAGAAGACATGTGTCTTATCAGTTCCTATTTTGATTAGTACTCTAGAGGTAGAGGGAGAGATTCATGGACTCTCATTAATGAGATGGCTTCTCATCTTTTTGTATAAATAGGAGATCTCTCTTCTTCATTTGTTAGCTTAACTTAGCTTTTTAGTTCTTTAGCTTGGAGTTTGTAGTTCTTCCTTGATGGCTTTGGAAAGCTTTCGAGAGCTTTGTTGTACTTTGTAATTTTAAAGAATTTGAATAAAGCTTTGATGTTCTCAACATGGAAGGAGATGTGAAGTAGATGTCATGAAGCATATTAAAATGTAAGGTAGAGTAGATTTTGCTTTGTAGTTTTGTTTTGATTTCATTCAAGTATGTCATTTTATTGCTTTCAAGTTTGATAGTTTAGATTTTCCATTCATGCAATTTTAATTCATGCAAGTGTGTTCAACTGGTTGATTGTAGATTAGTTTTTCTTTACATGTACTTGTATTTGCTTATTAGTTTTTTCTTGAGATTTCTAATGTAGTTTTTGCATCAAGTGGTGATCTGAGATTTGCTTCCTCTGCTGAACTTTAGCTTTTAAATTTCAGTTTTTATGCTTTGATTTTAGTGAGATTTGTTTGCTGCTATTAGCTAGTTTAGATATCAAGTTCTTCATGTTATTTGACGTTATCTTCGGTGCCTTGGCTTAACTCGAGAAGTTAATTAGCGAGCTATAAGATTATAAGTAAAGTAATTTGATTTTGCTTTCATTAATTTGCAAGTAGGTAATTTAGACATCAAGTTCTTCATGTTATTTGACGTTATCTCCGATGCCATGGCTTAACCCGAAAAGTTAATTGGCGAGCTATCGGATTATAAGTAAAGTAATTTGATTTTGCTTTCATTAATCTGCAAGTAGGTAATTTAGATATCAAATTTTCATGTGATTTGACGTTATCTCCAGTGCCATGGCTTAACCCGAGAAGTTAATTGGCGAGCTATCGGATTATAAGTGAAGTAATTTGATTTTTCTTTCATTAGTCTGCAATTTTTGGTTTTGAGTGCAGTAGTTTAGATTTTATTTCTGTAACTAGATGGACAACAGAGACAATAACTTCATGATCAACACTTCATCTTTTTCTTGATTTAAGTAGCTACATACTTACACTTTTTTTCAAGTATTGATTTTATCAATGGCATGTTTTGAGATCTTTTGAAGTGCTAAGTTTTGGAAGTTACCATAAGGGACATAAACCTTGTCTTGAAATCTACATCCATACTTGACCTTTAAAAGTATTCTTAACACCTTAGAATAGGATTTCCATTTGCATTAAACACTTTAGGAAACCAACAAGAACAAAAATATGGTGCACCACACTTCATCAATTTACAATACCCGAATTGATAATTTATGTAGAGCAATTTAGGATACTAAATTGACTAGGCACCAGCTTCCTCTGATCGTTGTTGTTCTGATATAGATCTTTCAATGTTTTCCACATCGAAAACGGTGTCTCCTTCCCATGGAGGCTCAACACAATGTGGTCTCGAACTCCCTCCAGGAGGATTCTCCTTGCTCTAGCCACACATTTCTTCCATTCCGTCAGTTGAGTAGCATCAGTCGGCTTGGGGACTTCTTGATCAATGAAGTCCTTTAGATTGTTATCCTCTAATACTGCTTCCATGTGATCCTTTCAGGCTATATAATTCGATCTGCCATCAAGGGCATACTCGAGTCTTAAACCATTGAATGCCATTGGTGAAATTGAGATGTGATAAGAACTCGATTTTTATATTCGGGAACCACAAACTTCAAACTTCTCCCTTCTTGTATACTATTCATATCCTTTGATCACCTTTGCTCTGATACCATGTAAAAATTCCCACTGTAGATCAACAAATTATGCAATAGACTAAAGCAAAATACAAGATCTACTTCTACAATAAACTTTGCGGAAGCTTAATCAATTTGAGCGCGATCAATGAGAACACATATAATTGAGAATGAGAAATCAATCACACATAACACAGAAGAAATAACCCGGTGAAAGCCTCAACCTAAAACCCCAATCTCTGTATTATCATACAAGTGGAAATCTTGTTCAAGTTACAAAAAGAATCAGCTCTCAAGCTATCCTGCTCTCTCTGCAATCAAACAATACAACTCACAGACTGAATAGGCACTGTATATGTCCTCCTCAAGCCCTCCAAGC
>APFE030698062.1:75290-96487 GCA_000404065.3 Pinus taeda | reverse complement strand
ACTTGCAATTTTTTTGCCAAATTAACATTGATAAAATTATGCTTGCAACTAGGATCTATAGACACAACGATCTTCTCCTTCTGAATCAACCCATGAACCTGCAATAAGGATATACCAGTAGGAAATAGACCCACATGTTTCTCCTTATCTTGTTTTCTGGCATGAGACCATCTGTCTAAAAGTAATTTTTCAAATTCTTCATCTGAAAGTTTGGTCAACTGCTTGTGGTCAAGTGAATTCCGCCACCATTTGGCAGCCTCATCTTTTAAATTAAACCACACTATATCCCTTCAAGGTGTCCCAAATATAATCTTTTTTTCCTTTATGAGTTCTTCAATAGTCATACCATTATCATTCCCTGTAAAAAATTAAACCACACTATATCCCTTCAAGGTGTCCCAAATATAATTTTTTTTTCCTTTATGAGTTCTTCAATAGTCATACCATTATCATTCCCTGTAAAAAATGTCTTGCTAGAATCCATGAATAGTTTGGAAAAAAATTCCCTGTAAAAAATGTCTTGCTAAAAACTATAAATTTTGATAAAAACATTGGACAATCTCTTTATAAAAACTATATTTACTTCCACAAGAAAGGGAGATAACACAAGAAAGTTATTATATTTACTTCCATAAGCATCCATCATTCTTTTGTTGATTGTGAGCTTCCTACTCTTACCGTTAGAGTAAAAAAAACCCAAGAAGTTGTAATAGAGCCGCTAAATGGTAGATTGGTGTGGTCAATTTGTGGTTGATAGTGAGTTAATGTTGCAATACAAAAGAATAAATAATTCAATATTATTCTATAAGTTAGTTGTCTCCAGGGTACGATTTTAATTCGATGCCATTAAATTCACTGACTTTACTCATTTTAGAAGTTTAAAAACGTGTGGATAAACAATGAATTTGAGTCTTCCAAACATGTAGGTAAATACTCATTTCAAGAGTTACAAAGGTAAGGATAAACGAAAAGTAATCGCAGGCAAAGAAAGAATGATTCTATCTGATTGATTAAAATTATATCTTAAATTTTAATATTAAAAAATAATTTTCAGTTTAAGACGGAGTATTATTATTTTTAATAGAAAAAGAAATAAATAAATTTGCTGGTAAAAGGTTGTAAATTTTACTAATTACTAAAAATAAATAATATAGGGATATAACTTCACAATTATAATTATATGTTTTTTATTTTTATTTTTATTTTTATTTTTATTTTTATATCTTATTTTTTATTTTGGATATTTTGAATAGGGATAACATGATGCGACATAGTATATTATTTCACAATTAGATGATTATAAAATTATTTTTATATATTATTAAATTAGGAAAGTAGAAAAGATAAAAATACATTTTCTATATTATTAAATTCATATATCTGATTTGCAGGTAAAGTTTATTGATCCAAAGAAAGGTTAAAAATTATAATTAATTAGAGAACAAATTTAATATTTCCATTATTTAAATCAGTTAAAAAAAAGAAAAACAAAAAACTTTAAATTCATATGCATTAAACATCGCTCACTCAAATATTAACTTTGAGAGAAATTCAGTCATATATAAGCATTGTCAGAAAATGTCTACATCACCGTCATTGTAATTATGAACTATTCTTATAATATTTATTTGATATGGCCATTGGGCTAGTTCATGATGCATATGATTGCAAATTAAAGAATTGAAAAACATAAATACACTAAACAATCTAAATTTACTATAACAATTATTATTTCAAAACAAAATACATTTCTTTCTATTTCGCACTCTTATTGGCCTTTGTTTGCACCTTCTGGGGCAATTGCTAGTTATATCATTAATGCTTTATGATTGTTGTTTCATTTCTTGTTGCTATATTATCTTCTTGTTATTTATCGTTGTCATTTCATATTGTTGTTACTCATAATTGTTGTTACTCAAAGTTGATGTTATTTAAGATTGTTGTTATTTGATTTGTTCATTTCTGTTGGATTGATTTAGAAATTTTTTGGGCCAATGACATTATATTTAATAATTGCTCAATACTAGATAGGGAACCTATGGCCTACATAGACCTTGCACGATAACTTTGAAATAACCATATGAACCCCGGATTGACAAATAAATGTAAGAGGGATTGAATCTATAAACCATATTAAGACCCCAACATTTTGGCCTTGTTGCTGAGAAGGCTATCAAAGGCGCAAAAGTAGAACCAGTATTGACCATAGGAACACTCTCTTGTCCTGGTCAGGCGAGAGTTGCACCAAACCTTCTCTAGGACCCAAGCATTAGACATTTTTGATTGCTTTAATTTTCTGCCTTCTAATTGATCGTGGGAACCACTCTCTCATCCTATTCAGCCAAGGCTCTATACCAAGCCTTTTTCAGGACCCGATCATTAGATCACTTTGATTTTTTCCTGCCTTTTGATTGATTATAGGAACCACTCTCTCGTCTTGGTTAGGAAAGGTTTGTACCAACTCCTTTCCAAGACTCGAGCATTAGATTTCTTTGATCATTTTAATTTCCTGCCTCTTTTATTGATTATAAGAACCACTCCCTTGTCCTGGTTAGGAAAGGTTTGTACCAAACCTTTTCCAGGACCCGAGCATTAGATTGCCTTGATTGTTTTAATTATATGCCTTTTATGCTATAAAAACCCACTCTTTCATCCGGGTCAGGTAAGGCTTGTACCAACGCTTTTCCAGGACCCAAGCACTAGATTTGTTTTGGTCGTTTTGATTTAATTCTTCATCTATTAGATTGCATGAACATGGAAACAAAGCTAGGGGGAAAAGGAAGACCACCAAAACTCACAGGTCGAGGTCAATAAGAAATTCACAATATGACAACTATGGGAAATCAACATTATATTGAAGACTAGTTTCATTATGTCATTTGCTTGCAACATCACTCCATATTTCAGCAATTCTTGGCACCATCCTTAACGGGGAAGTTGGTCTCTCATACCCTAGTATTTATTGACATGCATTTTTCAAATTTGGGTATGTGCATGCTTGAGGCCTTATCTCAAAAATGGCTTTATTGTAAGTACTCTTATATGTAAGTATATTTTATTTTTGAAGGTAGAGTAGGTTAGTGTACAAAATAAAATAAATAAATTTATTTATGTACAAATAGTCATTTTTGTTGCAACAAGCTATGAAAATTAACATTGGTGATAAATATTTGAATTTATTTATGTATGTAGATGTATTATATTAAAAATAACATTTCTACAAACACTCATATTCATTTTTATCACCATTTTGGAAAAATTGCTTGATTATCATATGTTATGGCTTGTGTGCTTGATAAAATTACTGGAAACACAGTCGAGACAGTCACATTTTAAGGGACCAAATGGGCATGTTAAAAAAAATGTCCTAAATATCCCTTTATGTATACTTTATAATCCAATTTTAAGCACTCAATTTGGATTTGAAATGAAAAAGTTATGACAAAAACATTGACATGATGTCTGGTAGGCAGCTCGGGAACAAAGTTGAGATAGTCAGTTTTTGGAGGCCTAAATGACTAGATTTTGGAAACATGTTTCTATGATATATTAATCTATTAATATGTTTTACAACTCAATTTTAATCACTTGATTTTGATTATCATATGATAAATTTATGACCAAAATATTGATTATCTATCGTAAATCAACACCCTTAAAACTTTGTTTTTCTGGTCGTTCCTTAGCACATTTGACCCATCAATTATTCATGTCTTAAAAACCTATTTATATTAGATATATTTACATGAATCTAATGTAATCTCCAATTTGAATTAGTTCAATCCGTCATCAAACGAAAAAGTTATGCTTCAAATATCAATTGTTGGTCTAAGTTGGGAAATCGAAAATGACTTTGTTATGTAGGTTGTTCTAAGTAAATTTGACATATCATATCATGGAATTTTTAAAACCTATTTCTATTGGTGATATATCTTTGAAGTAGCTTTCATTTGAATTTTTAATCATTCAAATTGGATGAAAAGCAAAGGAGTTATGATTAAAACGATGTTGGTTAGTATGTCGACCACTGCTCTCCCATAGGTGACATACAATTTTTTCTTTATTTATCCTTCTTTGGATTTGTTTTACAAATGAACTAACTATTATTTTTTTCATATGTAATGGATTAAGAGAGCCCGATCACCTCTCTGCTTCCATGATTTCATGTTTTATTGCAGGTAGATGTTCATTTTTTGCAAGTCTGAGGAGAATAAAGAGGTCAATTTATGAACGAGTGATTCTTGAAGGAAATGATAATGAAATGAGAGAACTTCATCCAAGCATCCATTAAGAAATTTAACATTATATGATTTTGATTCTTTCTAGGTGTCATGATCTAAAAAAAATTGGATTATAAGAGCTTGTAGTAAAATTGTTCCTGCTATTGTTCACCAACACAGAGAAAACAACATGAAGGCTTTTCATCACTTAGCGAATTCATAAGAAGAGTAAGGGGGAATTTATTTCCATTTAATATCCAAGTCATTTCTGACAAAGCATTTTTCCTAAAGATCATTTTTTTCACCATTGACATATTGTTGTTCCTGGAAACAGATTGATGTTCCCTGAGGAAACAACATTGTTGCAACCAAAACCACAACTGTTGTAACTTAAGTTATTTATTTATTTATTGTTCTTCAATAAAGTGTGGTTTTTTTTTCCTTTTTCTTTTTTATGTTTCGGGTGTTGTTTACTTCAAAGTCACATATTTTGTTCTCAAAATAAAAGAAGGAAGTTCTTAAGTTTCATGATGTTTCTCCACATCTATATTTTGTTCCCCAGTCTTATCAAGTATATGGTTTCTTCATATCTAATATCAAAAACTCTTATGGTAAGTCTTGTCAGGAATGATTCACTCTTAATTCCTCATTATTTTTTAAAGTGACTATGACTGTTTGGTGACTAATCCTTCTCCATGTCACCTTGCTAGGATCGCCCATTCAGTTAGCTTTTGGGAAGGATTGCCACGATCGTACTTGATACTTCATGTCTACAAGATTAAAATCGCATGGGTAGTATCAAGGTTGTAACATGCAACAATGGTACTATTGGATAAATAAACTTTGAATCATATTTTTTGTTACCTTAGTTACAGTTGTTGTTCCCTAAGTCACAGTTGTTGATATTATTTCCTTTTTCCCTTTTCTTGTTGTTACTCCAGTCGCAATGTCCTTTTTCTATTTCCCTGTTGTTACTCCAGCCATAGCACCCTTTCTTCCCTTTCCTTGTTGCTGCTCCAGTTGCAATGACTTTTTTTTCCTTTCACTATTGCTACTCCAGTCACAGCTCCCTTTTTCCCTTTCCCCGCTACTAACCTAGTTGCATCACCCTTTTTCTCTTTCCCTGTTGCTACTCCAATCGCAATGCCCCTTTTTCCCTTTCCCCGCTACTACCCCGGTCAAGCACCCTTTTTCCCTTTCCATGATGCTACTCTAATCGCAATGCCTTTTTTTCTGTTTCCCTGCTATGACTGCAATCGCAGCGCCCTTTTTCCCTTTCCTTGTTGCTACCTTGTCACAGCACCCTTTTTTTCCCTTTCCCTACTACTACTCTAGTCACAATGCCTTTTTTTTCCCTTTCCCTACTACTACTCTAGTCACAACGCCCTTTTTTTTTCCCTTTCCCTGTTGTTCCCTCAGTCACAGTTGTTGTTACCTCTATCATAATTGTTATTACCTAAGTCACGATTGTTGTTACCTCAGCCACAACTATTGTCAATGGCCAATATTCACATTTGATTCAACACATGTAGGTCTTTCCAATTTTTTCCCCTCCTTGGTGAATGGGAAATACTTTTAATGGTCTAGGTCCTCTTTGACATAATTATTGGGTACTCAATTTATCTTTGTTTATCTATAAACATAATCTTATTTTTAAGGAATAATTATGCAAAGATGATTTCATCATGCCAACTTGCAACTTTCCTACTTTTCAAGTCCCTGATCTTGTAAAATTTATGATGATGACCATAAAATTGTACTTAAATATTTCCATCGCTATCTAATGAAGTGTTCCTCAACCCAAATATTAACAAAGAAAAATATATTTATGAACAGTCATTTGAAGGTTATTAGTTTTTAAGAAGAAAAATTACCCAAATTGAAAATAGTTACTACAAAACTTTTTACGCCATCCCTGGCTCTTAAGGAGTTGACTTGCTACCCCATCTATTAAGTAATATTTTGTTGATTAATAATAACGATAGTTTAATTTTAACTTAAATAGTCAACTGGAGGATAAGAGGTCTCATCACGAGCTGATCTACCGTGATCATAGGTCCTAATAAAGTGACATTACCACTACTGGTCACCAAGCCAGGGTAATGGCCTTCGGTCATAAAACTAAAGGAAAAAAGGTCTCATCAAGAGCCGACTTGTTCACTTTTGTTAGCTCCCATGAATGGCATTGTTATTAACTGGTTACCAAGCCATTAGAATGATCTTCAATAGACACATAAGTACATTGAAATTATTTTGTAACTATGTACTTATCTCCAATATATGGGACAATGTCATCTCAATGGCTTAAAAAGGCATCCCTGTCGATGCTATGGACGCCTGCTAGTAGCAGTGGCCATGTCTATGGTATAGAACTTAATTCAATACTATGATCTACTTGGTTACCTTGTTTTCTCAAAACTAATTGCTGATAAAGCCTATTGTTGCATATATAAGGTTTGATAGAACTCATGGTTCATGGGGTAATATTTAATCAGTTCTTAAATGATGATGGCTATGGTTTATATCTATTATTGAGTTATAAAGGTTCACTTTACATGTGAGGGATGAAACTTTTAGGATATTTAATATTTGACATTTTGTATCATCTAACCTATCATCCCTTTATTATACAAGTTTCATATCTTTGACCAAAGATAGTTTCTTTGCCCAATTAGTCTCCATTTATTCATAGCTTAACAACACTACTATTAAAGTTTGGGGTAGGATAAAGAGGCCTAATTCTGATTTTGAATCCCAGGTAATTGGTCATACCTTGATAAGCAAAGACTGAGATAACTAATTCTCACAATTTTTGTGCTCATAA
Source organism: Pinus taeda (assembly GCA_000404065.3). Taxonomy (NCBI): domain Eukaryota; kingdom Viridiplantae; phylum Streptophyta; class Pinopsida; order Pinales; family Pinaceae; genus Pinus; species Pinus taeda. The sequence goes on along the minus strand of APFE030698062.1, from coordinate 89,443 downwards.
CAACCAAAGCTTATGGGCCTAGGGAATGCATCTTTTTCTCATCGTTTTACCCTCTTTTATATTCCCTTTTTATCCATTATTATCTCATGATATTCACAACATGATTATGTGACTTTTATATATAATGAGGTAATTGAGGTGATGAATTACTTATTGAGGATACTCATGAGATGTGTTATATAAATCTTGATGATAGAGAAACTAATCAGTTTGGGGGAAGGAAACCCTGCTACACTTTCTAATTACTTGCTTTCAACATGCATGGCTTCCACCTTTTGCATCACTTTCAGCATCAACTCAGGCTACATCAGCTTCAACAAATATCAATCCATACATGTCATTCCACATTTTTACGAAGGTAAAACTTGAGGTAAAATAGTATAAGTTTTTTCTTTATTAAAAATTTAGGAGAATTTCATGAAAAAACACTGAGCATTATTAAATCATATTTTTCAACCATTATTTCCCCTTCTTTACCACTTCCCATTTTTTAAAAGACACAAAAGATTTTAGTTTGGGGGAGTGTTACTTTCATTAATTTATTTATCATGACCATGCCATTAATATTCTTTATCATCCATCAATCTCCTTATTCATTCTCAAAACCCCCTTATTCCATGTTGTTATACACCAAGCAAGAATTTAAACAATGATTGTATCAACCACCTCAATTTGTTTTCTAGTGTATTGCATAAGGACATGCAACATGTTCAGTTTGGGGGAAAAGAAGGAGTTTCTATGCATGATGGATGTTTTCTCATTTCTTCCTCATTTAAGGCATACAATTTAAATTTTATACAGTGCATAAATTGATTTGTGTATATCTTTAGAATTATCAACTAGATTCTTGTGATTTTCAAACAGCAAGAAGGTATCATTAAAATGAAAAAACCCAAAAAAAATTCAGCTAAACTAGTTTGTAAGACTCTAGAAATCATGCAGTATCACCTACATCCATTCTTCTTACATCTCGGGACTTGTGGATCATATAGCTCTGATTTTTGGAGTGGAGAGGTATTAATATAGTAGAATTTTTCCTACAAAATTTCAGCAAGATCTAATTCGTAGTTTTTTAGAAAATGGTTAATGAAGTTTGTTGTTACTTGTATCATATTTTGCTACAAATTCATACACATATGGTTGAAAGTCAATGTGCAAATTGTTATAGCTTCACCAACATTTCTAGAATTGAATAACTACTATTTTAAAGAAACATTTGGGGAAGAAGTTTTTTGTTCCATAAATATCATGAGCTATGGTGAGCATTTTGATTAGTGTATTACAGCTTGGTTAATACATAGGCATTGGGTTGCATGAGGACATGCAACATGTTTAGTTTGGAGGAGATGTTGGGCCACTAATTTATCATTATTATTATCACTTCTTAGCATCCATTTATATTGTTCTATTTATCATAATTCATCATATAATTCCATTTCATAATTATTTATGCTATTGTGTATAAGTAATACTTGTTTTCCTTTATTTTTAATAAATTGATGATTATTATGCATGGTTTTTACAATGATGGTTTATTAATAAATTTGTTATAACATCACTCATGATTTTGGCCTCCAATATCTCTTCGAGATTGCATATTTGATCTTCAGCTCATAATCAAATATTCCAACTTAGAAATTCGTTGGGAAAAAAGTGGCAGTTTTGTGTTGGACGTTTTGGGCAACTGAAGAAGAATATTGAAAATTCGAGACATGGGTTTTGTGCAGATCGGACCAAATTAGTTTCCTTTTGGGCATCTTTCCACAATTTTGTCGATATTGAGAGAAAAACAAGGTTTTTCGAAGGACATTTTTTTTTATAGATTTTCTGTTGTGGTCATTTTCCAAATTGCTCCAATTGCAATACCAGATTCGACTTGTTCCAGCTGAATCACGATGGAAAGATCTCTCAAATCTCATATTTCTCATTGAGATAAATCATTTTGTAATCAATTTGTTGTAAATTTCCCTTTGTTGTTTGTGTATTTAAAAGGCACAAATCAGAGGGAAAGGGAGATAACACATATAGAACAAATCAGATATTGAAGGTTTTCCTTTGGTGTGTAACTGTTATAGCTTCAATTTGTAATTCCTTTTATGAATTAATAATAATTTCAGCATATTATGATTCTGTGTAGTTTGTAATTCTCAACCATGGCCCTAATCAAAGAGTTGGGTCCACTCACTCGATCAGGTGTTGTTGGATATGGTTCATGTGGATAGTTATTCTTTTTAATTATATCGTTAGTGATTTATGATTATTGTTTCATTTCCTGTTTCTTTACTATCTTGCTATTATTTCATATTGTTGTTATTTGAGTTTATGTTATTTAATATTGTTTTTATTTGGTTTGTTAATTTCTTCTAGATTGATTTAGAACCCTTTTGGGCCAACGACCTTGTATTTAGTAATTTCTCAATACTGGGTAGAGAACCTGTGGCTTGCATAGACCTTGCACAATAACCTTGAAATAACCAAACGAACCCCAGATTGAAAAATAAATGTAAGAGGGACTAAATCTATAAATCATACTAACACCCCAACAATAAGAAGACTTCTTTCTTTGACAACCAAACAAAAGCAAGAAGAACAAGGAATCATATATGATAAAAGGGGATGGAAACACATAGATTAAAGATCAAGAAGGAATAAAGGAAGAGGCTTGTCATCACTTCAAATAGATCCTCTCAGCCAAATAAGTTCCCAATAACTATGAGGATTTCCTAAGACATATCCCAAAATTAGTGTCTAGCAGCACAAATGCAGCCCTCAAAAAATTAGTTGAGGAAGATGAGCTAATGCGTGCAATTTGGAACCTCCAACCATAAAATTTCCTGGTCCAGATGGCTTCCCCATCTCCTTCTACCGATCATTTTGGGACCTCATAAAAAAATACCTCCTTAAAATGACTCATTGGGTCCAAAGGAAAAAAAAAGTGGGGGGAAACACCAACTCAACTTAACTAGTTCTTATTCCCAAATATTGAAGTCCTACCTCATTTGACCGCTTCAGACCCATATCTCTAGGTAACTCTTCTTACAAAATAATCACCAAAACAATGGCCAATTGTCTCAAATTCCTTCTTTGGAAGCTGATCTCTGAAAATCAAGGTGGCTTTCATCCAAATCATAAAAATTTTGACAATATTTTGTTAGTCCAAGAAACCATCCATTCTAGCCAAACCAGAAAACAACAATGATTCATTTTGAAATTATACATGGCTAATTCCTTTGACAGGGTCAGTCATTCCTTCCTTCTAGCATTCCTTCACAAATTCGTATTTGCAAATGACTTCATCGACCTCATAAAATAATGTATCCACAGACCATGGATTTCTCCACTAATTAATGGGAGACCGGGAAAATTATTTCAAATATCTAGAGGGTTAAGGAAAGGCTACCCAATCTTTCATTTTCTCTTCATTCTGATGGTTGAGTCATTCAGCAAAAATCTAGAAAACAGTAGGCAAAAGGGTCTCATTACAAGGATTCATTTCAACAAAGGAACAAAAAATATGAACCATTCATAATTTGTTGACAATACTCTACTCATGGGAGGTGCCTCTCAATATTGGACCAATTTATGGAGCTGTTAAAAGGCTCCATCAAGAAGCTCAAGGGTTTCATTTACGGATGGAATTCTCCCATCAGGACCCTCCAACATATTTCCCAGATTTTTGGTATACCTTTCAAATTGAATTGTACTCACTTTAAATACTTAGGAATTCCAATCTCAAACAGTCCCTTGAAATTTGAGGTATGGGAAGAAGCATTAGAGGAAAATAAATCAATGGGGTATGCAATGGCTTAATCTAGTCGTGAGGACCACCCTAATAAAGTTTGTCCTCTCTACACTTCCCTTATATCAATTCACTCTACTCCAAGCCCTAGCTGGGGTTCAAAAACAAATTGATTTAATCACAAGGAATTTTCTTTGTCAGGGAGGGAAAAATGAGGAAAAAAAATCAACCGCATAAATTAGAAACAAGTTACAATTGCCTATGGTAAAGGAGGAATAACTATTTGAAATCCTGGTCTAATGAACATTACTTTGGGATCCAAAACCATTTGGATATTCCTCACTAGAGAGTCATGTTGGTGGGAGCAAGTCCTTGAACTCAAATACATCAATATATCCCATCGTCATCTCCTTTCAGCTCAAATCCCCAATAGACCTTGCTCTCAAATATGGAAGCTCTGCAGCAAAAAAAAAATCTCCTAATCAGAGATAACACATCTAGAATCCTAGGAGGAGGCTAGGACATAAATATTTGGACTGATAGTATAATGGGAAATCCCACTCTCTCCTCCTTTACAGAAATCAAAAGCATTCAACTTTTGCTACAAAATTTGGGTACTACAACTCAAGATCAAATATCCTATTGGAAACATCAAGACAATACTTGGGAAGGTTCCCAGTTTTCCTCTCCGAGATCCATCATCAAAAGAATATTCTACTAAGTTATCTTAAGGTAAAAACCTCCATCAACTTTGAGCAGAAATACGACTTCAAATTGAATGCATCAAGAAGGAAATAAAAAGTTAAAACATGATATATAAAGATGCAAGAAGGTAATGAGCAATTCCCCACTTGGCCCCTTTGGAGAACGGTCTGGAAGACTAAAATCCTTCCAAAATTAAATACTTCATGTGGACAATGTTAAAAGGTAAGGTATTAAATGTAGACAATATTAAAAGAAGAGGCATTTAGGGGCCTTCTATTTGCCCTTTTTTTCTTAATGGCAGAAGAAACAATATAACATCTCCTCATATTTTGCACTTTCTCCAAAATTTGTTGGTGTGAGATAACCAACCTTCTTCATGTTCAAATAAGCTCCAGCCTTAACACTTCAGAGTTCATTGACAACTGGAAATCCATATATCCTCATGCTTTCAAAACAAAGGCCTTTTGAATCATTTCTAGACAAACCTCCCAACATTTTTATGTTGGCACCTTTGGTTGGCAAGGAATAAATTCATCTTCCAAAATAAAAAGCTAGACATCATGAAGATCATGTCTAAAACTTGGAGCTTGCTAACAAAATCCATTATCTCAAAAGGAAACAACAAAATCAATCTCAAACTTCTACAATCTAAAGAGAGATAGTGGCTAGGCTTTGCAATAAACATAATCCCTCTCTCCCCCCCTCCCAAAAAAAAAACAATATCGGTCAAATTGAGTGGAAGATGTGCCTCAAAAATAAAGACTTCAGAGATTGGCTCGACTCTCAAAATAGACAATATCTTTTTTTATGGGGCATCAAAATCTACTCCTGATCGTGTTGGAGCCAGAGGCATCATCATCGATGGCAGTGGCATATAAATCTATTCATATGAGTGGGGTTTGGGAAAAACCTCAAACAACAAATTCAAGGCTATGGCCTCTTGCTTGGAGCTCAAATTCTCAGGGAACTAAAGCTCACAAATCCAATAATAATTGGAGACTCTGCAATTATTATTTAGAAAATGATGAAAAGTGCAATTTTCACTAATGCGGGTCTTACTCAGATTATTTCTCGTGTTCAACAAAAAACTAGGAGTTTGGGAGAGATTTCATACTATCATGTTCTTAGGTAGAACAATTGCAAAGCAAATGAGAGCTCAAACATCAAGGTGAATCAAGAGTCAATAATCAAATAGCAATCAGGCATATCCCACGCACTCTACAATATTCTCCTCCTCTCAATCTACACATTTTACAATAGAAAAATCCTCAATTTCCAAGGTGATATGCATATCACTTTGAACCCTGCCATTCTGGCTTTCGATCACATCATCGTCGATAATATCTGGCCTCACAGGAAGCCAGGAACTTCAGGTGCCTCATCCTCTTCTTACCTTCTCCCCCCCCACTCCCTTAGCAACCCGCTCTCATCCTCCTTCTCAAATTTTTCTGTTAGTTGTGTACTCCCTTCTACTCTCCTAAGTTCCTTTGCTCACTCCCCTAGCCCCTCCTCCCTCCTTGATCTCCCTATGTGATCTTCTATTATGCCCCCTCTCATTGTTTCCCTGTCACTCCCTCTTCTTCTCGACCCAATATTTGTTTGTTTTCCCTTCTTCCATCCTCTTTCTCTCGAGCATCCTCTAGCTACTTTCATCGTACCTCTACCAGACTCAACCCTCCTTTGTCACTTATTTCCTTTGAGCTCTCTGCATATATCCTCCTCAGCAATATTGACTCTATGGATAATCAAGGACGTCCTCATTGCAGATCCATCAAAGAAGATATTGAGAAGGTGAAGTCACTACACAATCAATCGAAGGAGAGTCGCTCCTCTGAACACGGGTTCATCTACTACCAATCAGTACAAATAAAACAACAACTGGATCAACTCAACAAACTTTGTGACCATATTTATCAAGCTCTTGTTTCTTTGTGCGATATGTTCAAGAAAAATTTCAGTGAGGGAGTAAATTCTAACGAATGAAGTAGCATGATTCAGCCAATTGAAGAAAGGTTGATTAATCAAGTGAAAAATGACTAGATCACTCCTCTCCCACAAGAAACAACCCTCCAACAAGAGGAACCTCTTTGTAGAAAGTTTGACTTTCAGAATCAGTCTTTCAATTATTATCTATGAATAGTAGATGTTTGTTTCTTCTATAGCAGTTTGTTAGAGGCTATAAGACTAATGTAGTAGGAAAGTTAGGAAACTACTAGTTGTATGTAAAAATAGGGAAGCATGACTTATGGAGATCAGTTTTGATCTCTTCTCTATGTAAAAATGCTATGTACCATGGCCTTTGCCTTTTCTTTTTGGAAATAATATAATACAACTGGTCATGTTTAAAAAAATGAATGTTTTGTAGTAATATATACATTAATTCTAGAAAATTATTTTAATTAGGAATATTATCTTTTGAATGATTCTTTTTTGTTGTTGTATGTTTTTCTATTGCAAATCTAACATGTCTCATAACCATTTCTCTGGAAACACTTCCTGTAGTTTAGATATAATTTGGTTCATGGAATCATTTGATTGTTTTTTGTATTATAAGTGGAAAGTACGTCTATACGTTCGTTCCACTATATCCCTCATAGTTTTGTAAAACAAAATCCCCTTTCATTAACCTCCATCACCACTCTAGATGAGCTAAGGATCAATTCATCGTTATCTACATGTTCTATAATTTTTCTTTTCTTAGAATGACATTGATCTTTTCCTTCATTGTTTCTCCCAATAGAACATTAAACATATATGAATTAATATATTGTTTGAAACAAGCTATCTAATATTCTTAAATATATTATTAATGAAAATTCAAAAAAAAATAAAACTCATATTGAATAGTATTTTCTCATTCACACGATTCATCCTTCTGTAATTTTTTCTATCAAGCTTTTACACTCTTCTGCACTTAGATTAGAAATAATCTTATCGACAATCTTCATTTTGTGGCTCTACATCACACGCACTAACCAATATATATTACTTAAACTTACATATATTTCAAACATTTTAATTTTGTAAAGAATTTATAAAGAACTTAACTTCTCTACTTTTTTCGATGTGCTATCACTATGTCAAACAATATTTTTGTTACTTGACACCTTCTCAAACATTTTTTATCAATAAAAAGCATGTACCATTCACTATAGAAGCCATTAAATATATTTTATACATAAATCAAATAATTTTCAGCCAAAAAGAGCTATGGTAACTAGTGCATTTATTTGAATAAAAGCATCGGTGTGTTCATTTCATTAAATGTATCATGTGTTTAATTGTTTGGCATCATCAGAAAAAATAAAATAAATATATATATATAATATCTTATGACGGCCTGTGATTTGTAATGATAAATGCATTGGCATGACTTAACAATGGTATATTTGGCAGAGTTGCATCGGTGCATTATATTCACTGGGGGCGCACCAACGAATTGAATGGACAAACCAACAGTGTTATAATATATCGGTGCATTGTATTACACAGGGCGCATCGGTGCATTATATTACATTAGCGCACCGTGAAACATATATTTGTTTTTGAAAAAAACAGACAGGGATGGCAAGGTTTGGATCTAATTCAATGAGTGATCCACCTACTTTACATGTCAAACACCTTATATATAGTAAGAACACAAACCCATTAAATCTAAAAAGCCTAAAATGAAAAACCCTAACTGTGAAATGGTAGAGGGAGTTAAACCTTAAGGTGAAATTTTGCAGTTAGATAAGGATTTTACCTTACTTGGACGTGAGAGAAAGCTAAGAGGATAAAGCTAACCATAGAATACAACCATCATAATCATACAGGGATTTCTAAAGAAAATAATTAAGGACAATATTATGAAAATGGGAAGTCAATGATGCCAACCCAATTATTCATAGTCCTTGCAACCAAAAAAATTGAAGCTATCCATCTCCTAACTCATAACACCAATTAAACTACTTTGTGTACTCCACATACAATGAGAAGTGAGTTAGTTAATTGTTGATGTTGACATATTGTTACACAAAAATATCGTCACCTTGATTATTTGCAGTCAGTGTGTGTCTATCATCACTTGTAATGTCCTCCTAAGCAAGTCTCAGACCTCAGCTCTTCAAAATAAGCTTTGGAAATGAGAGAAAGACATCAAAAAATAATGTAACTCTGGTTCCACACTTTCTCTCACTTTTGCCTGCGGGCCCGCACCCTTTGTTCATATTACCTGCGTACTTATATGCTCTGTCTGTAAAGGGGAGGGTGCGTACCCCTGTGAAAGTCAAAAGGCGCAATTTTTATCTTAAAAAACTCACTTTGGGTTAATTCTAGATGATTCTAGAAGGAATTTTGACGTGGATTTTTTGCTCCAAGGTGGTTCATGCATCCCAAAAGAGAAGGAGCTAATCCCTTGTTAGGAGGAGCTATCCCTTTGAATGAGGATTCTATCCCTTTGAAGGAGGACCTAGTAAATTCCCTCCATTGCACTATAAATTGAGGGATTGGGTTAGTTGCTAGGGAGGTTAGAAGCTGAACATTTTTTAGGGTAAATGCTGGTGAAATCAAGACTTCCTAGTTGAGCTTAAGAGGAGAGATCACATACCTTTTTTGCTTCATTGGGGAGTGAGTGAAACTTGTCAAAGTAGAGGAGACTTCTTGTTGGACCCTGGGAAGAGCTTGTACAACATCAAGGCACAGGTTGTAAAGTTCTTCTTCATTTGAATTAATACAATCAGACTCATTTTTCTCAACAAGTATCTCATGTTATTTGTTTCATGGACTCCTTGACTTTCATGTTAAATATGTTTTATGATATTGGCTTTTCAGGTGCTATTTAATTTTTTTGCCTTGTTTGTGTTTGCAGGTTCACGACAAGGGAACTCATTTGGATCAAAGGAGCGAAGGCATCCCCAAACTTACGTTGGACATAAGGTAGGCCCTAAGCACACTTGTTTGCCATTATTTATAAAAACATATTTAGAGAAAGATAGTGTCTGGTTGGTTTGCTTGTCATTAGGTCTTCTTTAGATTCTAGGAAGGTCTATCTTGTCCGCAAGATCGACTCATTCTGCATGACAGTGACTTTCTAGGCCCTAGAGAGCCAATCTAGGAGTGCTCAAACTCGATTTTACTTATGTTATCATTCGAGTCATTGGTGGAGAAGAAAGGAAGTTGTATCGGGAGACTATCACAAAGGAGGGTTCAAGTAATTCTCCTGTTTACATCTAGGAAAAAGTTGATTTTTCCTACTTATGTTGCAAGAAACTTAGGAAATTGCTGAAGATATAGAAGTGCAAGTTCCTTCAGTAATGCAAAACAATGAAGTAGTAGTTAGTGGAGTTTTGAAGCTGTATTTTAATGGTTCATATTCAAAGGGAATGGAGCTGGGTTTATTCTGCTTTCACCTAAAGGCTAGATTATTCCCTTTTCTTATAAATTAGATTTTGACTCAAAAAACAATATTACTGAAGTTGAGGCTCTGGTTCTTGGTTTACAAGCTACTATGAACATAGGAATGTAATGTAATTATGTTTTTGGGGACTCTCAATTGATTGTAAAACAAGCCAAGAATCAATGCCAAACTAAACATTCGAGGCTTAGAATTTATAGAAACGAAGTGTGGGATTTGGTAGATAATTTATTTTCTTCTTTTAACACATAATTCCTACCAAGGGAAGGGAACAAACTAGTTGACTCATTGGCAGTGGAAGCTAGTACTTTCAAGCCTCCATTAAATCCCAAACTAAGATATGAAGGTTAAACTAGAAGCAAACCTTCCATTCCATATAATATAAAATGTTGGAAGGTCTTTGAGGATGAAGAACATATTAAAATATTTATGGAGGTGGTTGGGGAGTTTTCAAATTTAGAGATTGATAAAGAATATGAAATTGAAGAGCTTCAAGAAGAATAATCAAATAATGAGTTTCCTTTGAAGGATTTTGTGGGAGGTAAGAAGATAGTGTAGTTGAAGAATAATGTGATCCCAATAGGTTTTGTACCCCTAGAAGTATTCTTTAATGCAAATGATGTTGTTTTAAATGCAAGCAAATAAAATTGGGAAGAATACATTGAAGATTGAAAATTTGGAACAAAGCAGTAACCAAATTTGGTGAAAATGGAAAAAGGCATTCTAGAAGAATATAAACATAGGTATGTCGATATTTTTAAAGGATATGTTGATTTGTTTGCGTGGTCTTAGGAGGACCTTAAAACCTATGATACCAACATTATTCAGCACAAGATTCCGTTAAAACCAGGTGTTAAGCGATATAAGCAGAATTTGAGGCAAATAAATCCTTCAATTTTGCCACCAATTGAGAAGGCAGTGAAAAAAATATTACAAGAAAAGATAATTGTCCCTCTTAGGTGTTCAGATTTGGTGGCTAATTTAATACCTATGAGAAAGAGAAATAGATAAATTCAGTTATGTATATATTTTTGAAATTTGAATAGAGCCTCGCTAAAAGATAATTATCCCGTTCCAAAGATGGACCACATTCTGCAAAGAGTAACAAGGTTTTCTAGATTATCTATGATTGATGGCTTTTCGGTGTTGGGTTGTGTTATATTCTTTCCATGACTAGCCCATGCATTTAACCGGGCGGTTAGAGGGGGAGTGGAGCCCCCCCCTTCATTGCACAGATTGTGTAGTAGGGGGGTCATAGGGGGTTCGAGGGGGTTGGATAGCCCCCCTATACAAGGTCCGAGGCAGCACCCCTGGGAAAACTTTTTTGGACCCTATGTTAGGTTGGGAAAACCTACCTATGGTTTTGTGCATGGTTTTTCGCACATGGTTTTAGACGTGATGGATTTCGGTCCAAGGTATTGGATGCTTCGACATGTATAAATATGTATTGTAACATTGAAAGGAACATAATGAAAAATCAAGTTGGTAGTCCCGATTTTGGGATCTAGGGGAAACTCTCTGTGTATACATGTTTTATGTGTTATTCTCTCACATTGTTTATTTTCTGTGTTTTAGAATTCATATGCAAGTAATTGTTGTATAGGGTTAAAACCTACATTTGGTATCAGAGTTATTTTGGCTTCAAGGGGATGCCTTTGTTGCTAAGGGGTTTCGCTCGAACCTATGGTAGACCCTGTTTAGTGGGAGATCTTAGAGATCAATTCTAGTGGTGAAAGAAGATGGCGAGTAGTGGAAAGATAGAGATCAAGAAATTTAATGGTTAGAGTTTTGAGTTGTGGAAACTCAAGATGGAGGATCTGTTGGTGGACAAATATCAGGCGATCGTAGTAGATCTAGATACTAAACCAACAGGAGAGTCTGATGAAGAATGGAAGAAGTTGGATCGGAAGGCAAAGTGGACAATACAATTATGTGTCTCAAATTCAGTATTGCTGAATGTATCTAGGGAATCTACGACTAAGTCCTTGTGGGACAAGTAAGTGACTTTGTACCAATCTAAGTCCAGTGAATATGTTGTTCCTACGAAAAAAGATATATAACCTGAGGATGAAAGATGGAGACTCAGTGATAGAGCATCTGAATACATTTTGTACTATGGTAAGTCAATTATTATCTATTGATATTAAAATTTTAGATGAAGATAAGTGCATTAGTTTGTTCTGTTCTCTACCAGATTCGTGGGATAGTCTGGTTATTGCAATAGGTAGCAATGTAACTACCTTGCAGTTTCATGAAATAGTCGCATCCTTGTTAATGGAGGAGATGAGACGTAAAAATACAGAGAGCCAGAATGGTGATGCCTTGTCTGTACAAGGACAGTCCTAGAATAGAAACAAAAATAAGTCATCAAGTGGCAAATCTAAATCTAGAGGGAGATCTAAATCTCTAGGAAAATATGTAAAGGTGGTGTGCTGGAAATGCAAAAAGGAAGGGCACTACAAAAGGGATTGTAAATCTAAATCTCCTGAGAAAGGAAAGGGATCTATTGATGCTCCTTCTGTAGAGGTGAAAACCACCTCGGATGAAGGTGGGGATGTGTACTTGGCTTCTTCAAGTGCACATGTAGATCATGAGGCATAGTTGATTGACTCAAGTGCATCCTTTCACTTCACTCCACATAGAGAGTGGTTCTGTGAGGATGAGAAATATGATGGTGGTGATGTCTTATTTAGGGATGACAGGAAGGCTAAAATCATTGGTCATGGACAAGTAAAGTTGAAGTTGCAAGGTGGAATAGTTAGAACACTTCCAGGTGTTCTGCATATTCTTGCATTAGCCAGAAATTTGATTTCTGTAAGCAAGTTGGATGATGCATTTGTAAAAATAGTGTTTGAGAAGGATACCTGTAAGATGGTTCGAGGAGCACTGGTATTGATGCAGGGAGTTCGAATTGGAACTCTATACAAGCTGCAAGGTAGCACTGTTGTTGATGGGTGCAACATTTCTGTGGTTCCTGAAAGTGGAGCAAAAAATCTAGTGGTCTCTAGAGAGAAGACCATGTTGTGGCATCAAAGACTTGGACATATTGGAGAGAAGGGCCTTCAAATACTTCATGGTAATGGTATCGTAGAAGTTATGAGTAATAGCTCTCTGGATTTTGATTTCTGTGAAAATTATGTGTATGGGAAGTAGAATCGAGTGAGTTTCCCCTCTGGTGGTAAGAGGGAAAAATAGATAATAGAACTTGTGCACAGTGATGCATTTGGGGCTATGAAGGTTCCATCATTGGGTAAGTCTGTGTGCTATGTATCATTTATAGATGACTTCTCAAGGAATACATGGATATATTTCCTTAAGAAGAAATCTAAAGTCTTTGAAAGGTTTAAGGAATTTAAGGCTCTGGTGGAAAACCAAACAGAGAAGAAGATAATGGTGTTGAGGACAGATAATGGTGGATAATTTTGTAGTAAGGAATTTGAAGAATTATGTAAGAAGTGTGGTATAGCACGGCAGAAGACTACTCCATACACACCTGAGAAAAATGGAGTTGCAGAAATAATGAACAAGATGTTGATGGAAAGGGAAAGAAGCATGCTCCGTGGTGCTTGGGTAGGACATGAATTCTGGGTAGAGGCGATGGAGACAGCATGTTACATGGTCAACAGATCACCTTCATCAGTGTTGGAGGATAAGACTCCACAAGGGGTATGGACTAGTAAGAAACCCTCTCTCTCACATTTGACGATATTTGCATGTGATGCATATGTACATGTTCCAAAGGAGAAAAGAACCAAGTTGGATAGTAAATCTAAAAAGTGCATCTTTATTGGGTATAAGGATCGTTTAAAGGGTTATAAGCTTTGGAACCCAATAACAAGGAAGGTTGTGTACAGTCAAGATGTGGTGTTTAGAGAGGTGAAATATGTTATTAAACATGAAGTCCAACCAAGGGAACCTGAGAAGATAGGATTTGAGCTTAAGGAGGAAAAATCAAAATCTACAGCAGAAGAGGAATCAGAAGATGAAGAGCAACAAACTCTACGTGTGAGAAGATCAGTTCGAGAAAGAAGGCAACCAAAAAGGTATAGTCCATCTACTTCCGGTTCAAATTTTTCATTATCTATTACTAATGATGATCCCAGAACTATGAAGGAAGCAGTAAATTCAGAGGATGGCAAACTTTGGAAAGAGGCCATGGTTGATGAAATGGCATCTTTGCACAAAAATGAGGCTTGGGATCTGGTGGAGTTGTCGGCTGGAAGGAAACCCATTGAAAGCAAATGAGTGTTCAAGAAGAAGACAAATGCAGAAGGAAAGGTGGAGAAATACAAAGCTCGGTTGGTAGCAAAAGGT
>APFE030698062.1:59267-69511 GCA_000404065.3 Pinus taeda | reverse complement strand
GATCTGGATCAGAGAAGATCTACAAGTGGGTATGTGTTTAACCTATTTGGAGGTGCAGTCAGTTGGATGAGTAAGAAACAATATGTAGTGGCACTATAAACTACAAAGGCAGAATACATGGCAGCCACTCATGCAAGCAAGGAAGCAGTTTGGTTGTAGAGACCGTGTTCAAATATGGGGTTAGTACAAGGAGCTATAAGGAAAGACTGTGACAGTCAAAGCGTAATTTTCTTGGCAAAGAACCCTGCTTACCATTCAAAGACAAGGCACATTGACGTTTAGTATCACTTTGTGAGGGATATGATAGAAGACAAAAGGGTGTTGCTGGTAAAGGTGGACACTTTGAAGAATACTATAGATGCATTGACAAAATCTATGAGCTTTGAGAAGTTCTCTTGGTGTAGAGAAACAATGGGTGTTACAGGGCTCGATAAATGACTAATCTCTCTTATGGCCTCCTATGGAAGGAAAACAACAAGTAGGAGAATGTTGGGTTGTGTTATATTTTTTCTACGACTAGCCTACATAGTTAATCGGGGGGTTAGAGGGGGGGTGGAGCCCCCCCTTCGTTGTGTCAATTAGGTTGGGCGGACCTACCTATGGTTTTGTGCATGGTTTTGAACACGATGGTTTTCGGTCCATGGTATTGGATGCTTCACCATGTATAAATATGTATTGTAACATTAAAAGAAACATAATGAAAAATCAAGCTGGTAGTCCCGGTTTTGGAATCCAGGGGAAAATCTCTGTGTATACGTGTTTTATGTGTTATGCTCTCGCGTTGTTTATTTTCTGTGTTTTAGAATTCGTAAGCAAGTAATTTTTGTACGAGGTTAAAACCTAAATTCGGGTTATAATCAGATTTCAATTCTTGATCGGGAGATGAATGGGGTATCGATTCGGGCGGGGAAGAGTGTATCTATCAGGTAATGACTGGCAGGGGTCGGTGCAGGAGTAGGCGGTCGGTATAGCTAGACTCATGCCTAAAACCTCACTAATAAATAGGTGCATGCAGCAGTACAATTTGATTATTGATTTGTAGATAGCAAAACAAAGAATAGATATGGTCTCAGTGAGGGGTACCCTACACTCCCTAGCTTCTCTACTTGTTGCTTGCCACTTGGTTGGCCCAATCAAAATACATAAAGAATACCATCTTGATTTACTATGTGTCTATTTGGCTCCACCCCTATGATCCCTCTAACACTTTCTATAGTGATGTCTATGTATCATCTTACCTACTAGCTATTATACCATCACCTCTGTCGACATAACTTTGACATCTACAACCGAGATTGGTAGCAGTAGTAATACCTACATAAGACATGTACCAACTATAGGAGCCTCTAGAGAACCTTATGCGTAGGTACCCATGTATCCCTACTCATCCACTTCCTCTTAGACTTAAGTCAGTGCATCTAGAAGATCAAAATAAAAAAGAATTCCCAACCCCATGGGGAACCTTCATGTATACAAAAATCTCGCTTGAGTTAATTAATGCAGGTGCTACTTTACACATGGATATGGATATAACCCTTGTAGGTGAAAAGGAAAATTTTGTGGTAATTTATCTAGATGATATTATAGTTTTCTCTAGATCTGATGAGGAGAATTTGAAGCATCTTCAACAAATTTTTGACAAGTGTAGAAAATATGGTTTATCATTAAAACATAAAAAGTCTAATTTTTCCTTGAAAGAAGGAAAATTACTTGGTTATATTATATAAAAAGAGGGAGTAAAAATTGATCCTAAATGAGCTAAAGCAATTAAGAATATACCTCTTCTAAGGAGTAAAAAGGAAATCCAAAGTTATTTGGGGAAAATAATTTTGCTCAGAAGATTCATCCCAAATTACACAGAGATCGTGAAGGAAATCACTGATATGTTGAAAAAATATGCAGAAGTCAAATGGACCATAACTTCTAGAGAATATTTTGCAAGAGTAAAGAATTCTTTCAGAGAAGCTCCAGTACTGGTGAGTCCGATTATAAGAAACCTTTTCAAATATTTTCATTTACTTCTCCTTTTACTATTGCAGCAGTACTTTTGTAGAGAAATCAAGATAAGAAATAACAACCATTAGCACTTTTTAGGAGGGTGTTAAGGGATGCATAGTTGAGGTATAAAATTTTACAAAAATAGGCTTATGCTCTCGATAAAGCATTGACGGACTTTAGAATTTATGTTCTACAATCTCAAATCACTACATATGTTCCTAATTATGTTGTCAAAGATGTAGTAAACCGGAGTGATAGTGATTGGAAAAGAGGAAAGTGGATAGAAATTCAAGAGTATGATATGGACATTAAACCAACAAAATTAATAAAGGGACAAGGAGTAGCAAATATCCTGATAGAAGAAAAGTGTCAAGCTATGGGAATTAATTTTCTAGCTGAAGTATCTAAATTACAAGTTACAAAAGAAAAAGGTAAGGAGAAAGAACCCGATAAGAAAATTCAGTATAAGTACCTTTGTTATGAATGGTATAAAGATATTGTCCATTATCTATCTTTTCTTAGCTTTTGAACTTCCTTAGATAAAACAAAGTACAAAGCTCTCAGATTGAAAGCCCAGAAGTATGCAATAACCAATGGTAGATTGTACTAGAAAGATCCTGTTGGTATTTTGTTCCTCTGTTTGACATAAGGAGAAACTATAGAAGTTTGCAACGAATATCATAGGTGTCTTTGTGGTGGCCATTATAATTGGAAAGCCACATCACATAAAATTTTGAAAGTTGGTTTCTACCGACTTTCCTTTATTTCATATGTCTACAGATTAGTGAGAAGCTATGAAAAGTTCCAGATATTTACCGAGAAGAAGAAATTGGCACCTTTACCACCGATTCTTGTGTTTGTTGAAGAACCATTTATATAATGGGGTCTAGATTTTGTAGGAGAAATAAATACACCTTCCATTGGAAAACACAAATGTATCCTAACAAGGACTGATTATTTTACTAAATGGGTGGAAGTTATTCCAACTAGGAGAGAAATTGATTCAATAGTAATTGAATTTCCAGAGGAGCATATTTGCACTAGATTTGGCTATCCAAAGACGTTAGTAGCAGACAATTCTTAGGTGTTCAGATCTGCAAAGCTGATTGATTTTTGCCAAAAGTACAATGTAATACTTTCACATTCTACCAACTATCATCCTGAAGGGAATGGGTTAGCACAATCCTCAAACAACACTCTGGTGATGATACTTTAGAAAATTATTGTAGAAACTAAGAAAAACTAGGACTCTTAGCTAAAATTTTCCTTACAGGCAAATAGGGTGACTACTAAGAGATCCACTAGAAAGTCACCTTTTGAGTTGGTGTATGGAGCAAAAACTTTGTTTCCTAGTCAATTAGAAAAACTAGTTGTTTCACTTATTCAACATGCTTAAGAGGAACCTAATGCACTAACTAGAATGATGAACCAACTAGTGGAATTGAATGAAAACAGAGAGAAGGTAGTGAAGAATCTAATCAGTTATAAAGAGAAAATGAAAATGAGTTTTGACAAAAAAGCCATAAATAGTTGTTTTGATCCTGGATATTGGGTTCTAAGATGGGATGTGAGAAGAGAGGATAAGGCTAAACATCATAAATTTGAACCTCTATGGTTTGAACCATTCAGAATAGCATAGATTAGAGAAAATAATACTTTCATTTTGGAGAATTTAGACGATGAACTACTACAACTGCCTGTCAATGGGCAGTACTTAAAACATTATTTCGAGAGTAAGATCTTTTACGTTTTCATTGTAAATACTAGTTTGTTCATTGTAAATAAATGGTGAGTTCTTCATTCTAATGTTCTAAGTTATAGCATGACTCCATGCGTGAAGTGAAGGCACTAATCTGCAATTCTTAGTGCTTCATTCTAAAGAACTATCCCCAGGTGGACTCAGATGTTGTAGCTCGTTTTTCACTGTCTTTAAATTGTAAAATATATATATATATATATATAGATATATTTCAAAAAAAATTCAAAATAAAGAGAAATATTTTGATTTTATTAAGGGTGGATTGACATTATTGTCGAGAATGATGTAGTATTAGTTCTATTAGACTTGATCGGAGTTTATTATTAAAAGAATATGTTATACAGTTAAATGGTGTGAACGTACATTGGGCAGAGTTAAATATTGTGTCAAGACCCCACAATGGTCCCAACCAGACATCAAAACTTGCTCGACCGTTATACCAGCAAGCGCTTACATAAAGGAACTCAATGATCGCGATTGATTTTTGATCGATGGTTGATCTAATCTGCGGGATCACCCTCGATGCGCTTTCCCTATTCTTTTGGGTGACCTTATATCTCTATATCAAGTGAGCACATTTAGTACCAATCTTCCACGTCACCATTGTGTCACTCCTACATCACGCCATCACATCATCATGTCTCGTTTACCACTTCATCCATCACATACACATCAATTCCAAATTAATTTTGTTTTCCTACCATTTTCCTGTTTTCCCATAAACCTCATTTATTCTCATTTCATCACTTTCAATTCTCCATGTTCGTAGCACATTGTAGTTGTTGTCTCACTTAATATTCAAAATTACCATCATGAGTCATGCCAGGTAATTATACATCATATCCACTAGTTGAAGTCTTCAAAATGTTAAATAAAGTTATGTTGTCTACCCACATTCCTCTCATGGACACCAAGAGGGATGTGTTTAATCCAATTTTCTCTCTTAATCTAATGGAACTTATCCAACGTATTTTAGTCAACCAAAAGGAGTCACCTGTGTATGTTGTAGTTATAAAATCTCATCTTTTTTCTATAATAGTTCCTCAAACCTATATTTTTCTTGAATTTATTTACTTCTTAGTCGTTGTTGTCTATCCTCAGAGGTGCTTTGTGATGAATGCATTAGGTGAAAACATTTTTCAAGTGTTTACCCTTTTAATCCAACAAGCCTTTGACTTTCCACCAAATATTTATATCTCATTTTCAGAAGAAACTTTGTTGTTTTCTTTTCAAAACTTTTCAGAAGGATTATGCCAGATGATCTTCTTGTTAATGATTATAGGACAACAATTCCCTATATAAGCTACTCAAATGTATATTGAAACTTTTTTTGAAGATGTAAGACTAATTTTGCAAATAATTTCCAAAGTCTTGGGAGGGGAAATACTATTGTCATTGATTGAGCCATTTTGGGGATGTTTAATTTAATGTTACAACCTAAGGTTGTACTTGATATAGCTGCCTATTGGGAGAAACTAATTAATTATCAGTTGTCATACCTTGCTCTTACTGGTTGTTTTAGATTTCCTTTATTAGTGACCTATCTTTTCTTGTATACTCATGTGAAGAAATTCATGCATTTGGGTCTTAATATAATGGATATCCATAAAATGAAGCAATCAGTTTTGAATGGGATAGATACCTTGATAATTCAGGCCAATTATGAATGATTTGTATACTTCACTACTTCTTTCTTGTGAGTTTCTTATTCCATTATAAAAATCTCTCCTTCGCCTTGTATTTTTCCAAAGGCTCAATCTCTTCTACAACTTACAAAGTATGTAAAAGTGGGTGACTGGTTCCAGCTTGAAGACTATATTGAGATTAGACTATATGGAGCAGAGTTTTACCCTTATAGATATTTGTTCCTATGAGTTCCCTATGAGGGGCTTTTTTTTAGAGTTTATCAGTCAAAGTTTAAATGTTGATCAGGTTCATCTTGTCCCAGCAAAGAAGGGGAAATTATTCAAATTTCCAAAAATAATTGGGCCTTTTATTGTGAACAACAAGTAGGCCATGGAAGAAGTGGAAAAGACCCTTGAAGGCATGCAATTACAACTATGTGAAAAATGGTCATATGATCCCCATCATATTATTTCTAGGAGAAGAGTCGAAAATTCATATGCTCCTTATACACATGAAACTCGACCGGATGTGGGGAAATTAGCAAATGATGGTCAAACAAGAGCACAAGGAGGAATAGAAATTGAAATTCCACATCCTACTGAAAAAGGCTTGAAAAGATGCAGGGAAAACATAATTGATTTGGAAGGTGCAAGAGACTAGAGTTCAAAAATAACGAAGTTGTCTAAGATAGAAAAGGAGAATGATTCTCTAGATGGAAGCTCCTCATCTACAATGGGTTTTTAGTTTCACTTGGGAGATGCTACTTGTACACCTTATTCCCCTATGCCCGAAGAAACATGTCAGAGTATTGTTCTTGTTATAAAGCAATTGTATGGTCAAATAGAAGAAAGAAATAGGAAGGTGAAAGAGAATATTGAATCTCAGCTTGAAGCATAGCATGTTTCTAAATATCACACCAGGCTATTGTCTATCGTTGATCTTGAGAGAAACCAATTGAGGTTGTATTTATTTTGTCCTTATGCATTTTCAGTTTGATCATCATTAGGTTTTAAAACTATTAATTTGACTGTAGATGCAAAATAAATCCCAATGAATGACAATATTAATTTGGACAGGAAAACTGGAGAATTAATCTACAATGACTTTAGCAAAAAAAAATTCACTTCCATCCAATCTGAAGCTTTATTAGGAAAGTTGGTTAGTCAATTAAAATTGGAAAAGAAAAATTCTAGAGCCTTATTCACCCAAAATCAAGAGTTAAAGAAGTTAATAGTAAAAATTGGTGTAAATACTTAACATAGGAGTGTTATACAATTTTTTTTACAAGCAGCATAGAACAAAATTCAAGGCTTGAGGAGAAAGCTAAAATTACCTTCTGTGGAGCACGTCATGGCCCCAAAAATAACTCAGGTGGAAGAAGAAAAATAAATTCTAAGAAAGAGCTTTTGTAGAGAAACAATGAAATTGCGGCACTCAAAGAGATGAATTCTACTTTGTAGTAGAAACTAGATACTCATGTCTGTACTATTTTAGTACAACCTAATTATGAAGATCTTGCATAGTGACAAAATTAAAACTATCATAGGATGAGATGAAGAAGATGAAAAAAAAGTAGGTGATAGAAAGAAAGTCCTGAAAATAATAGAGAAATAATTGGTCATGGCTAAAGACATTGCCTCAAAGTATCAAAATTATTATCAGATTGCTTCTCATAAAATTAAAGAACTGAAGGAGAAGATGAAAGGAAACATGTCCCTCATTCAAGCTAGGCATATTATTTGAAACAATATTCTTCATGCAGTGAAGAATGTTATGGAATTTGTGTCAATTGTAGCAGAGGAGAAAGCCATTGTTAGAGACTTGAACAATTTTCCAAAAAGCATGATCGATTTCCTTAATTATAATTCATCACAAGAGTTAAGAGGGATGGAAATCAAAGACATAACATAATTGATGTTCGAGACAAACAAAATGTTTTTGATTTTTTTTTATAGGAAGATAGCTTAGACAAAGTTGGCATAGATCAAAGAGTTTGTTTTAAAGTTTAACACCAACTTTGATAAGAGAACTAGAGAAGGATTTCCTTCATGTTGAGATCAACGAGGAAATCTACTTCCACTGGAGACTTATGAAACCTTGCTAGTAGAAGAAAAAAGTAATATTAGCACTTCTCATGAAAAGGAAATATTTTTGAAAGGGGAAATGTTTGTAAATTATCTACATAGGGACTTTCAGTTGTTATGGTTAATCAGAACTCTTTTTACTGAGAAGCCTACTTGTAGTAGGATCATCAATTTCATAATTTATCACAGAAGGTTTGTGAAAATTCAAAGCTCAGATATGACAGTCTGGAAGAAATGTGGAGAGTGGATGTCTCCCACAGCAACAATAACATAATCTAGACCTTCTACTGCACCAAAATCTCATATTACTCACTAAAAAAAAGCCACATGTTACTTGATCAAAAATTTTCAAAATGCTTTTGTAAAATGATGTAATTTTGTTTTTATTTTATCATGACTGTAGTCCTTCTAAGGACCAAATAGTTTAAAGCAATTTAAGTAGTTAGCAGTTTTAACAATATAGCTTCATAACTATCTTCATTGTAATTATCATACAAAGAGAATTTTTTAGGAAGGAGGAAGGGTTTCAGGATTTTGGACTTTTCAATAAAATTTTTGAAGTGATTGACAGATGTTGAATGTGTCATGTGGTTCCTCATATCTATGAATTAAATGTTGTTCTTTTATAGAAGAGAGTAATGAAGTTGTTGGTCTTTAATATTATAGTTTCACTGAAATTATGGTATATGTGAGTTAAAGTTAAATAACCTTAATATGCGCTCCTATTTGCTATATTTCATTTTGCCTTTCTTCCATAACTCTGCTAAAGTTAAAACAAGAGATTATGCACAAGTATTTTGTTCTTTAAAACTTTCCTAAAATATTTTTCATCCATTATACTACAATTTAGAATCATATTCATCATTTAAAGGCCACTTTGAAAGGGTGTTTGATTCCAAGAAGAGTTTATAGTTTTTACTTGTAAAAAATACACTTTTGGAGTTTGATAATGGAACAACAATTTGATAAATTCATCATTTTGGATAAATGTCTTTGACACTGACCTCTACTTAGCCACGGGTTGTCTCCTAAGGTACAACAACAACAACTTATCTCAATCAATAATTTCACATCACAACAAATTCATCAATATAGCAATCTCTGCAACATTATCCATACATTTCAATGTACCACAACTCCTCCTGGTTCTTTTGCTACTTTGCATTGTTGATCCTATTCATTAGTGTATACATTGCCATGCAGTTTATCCTTTACCTGTTGCTTCTACTTCAGTTTCCCTTTCTTCTACACATTTGCCTTTTCAACTCTTTCATTGTTCCTTGTTGTTGCCCCTTTGCCTGTTTCTTCTCCTTCATTGTTCCTTGCTACTCGTCATTTTCTTTTTCTTCTCTTTTAACAATGTAAACTTTGAAATGGGAATGGATACTGTTACCCATATTGTAGAGATTGCAATAAAGTGACCCGAATTTGAAAAGGGGCGATGCAGAACACACATATTTTTTTAGAGCATAGTTTTGGCACTTTAAATAACCAATACGATTACCCATTTCATAGGGGTAGTAAAAACATGACCCGATTTTTAAAAGTGGTGATGCGGAATACACTTCTTTTTTTCGGAGCATATTTTCGACAATTTAATTTTTCTTATGTATCAAATATAAATCAGTAGTTGCTGGGTCTCGGCCCTTGCCTCGGAGTCGTTTCCTCCCAATCCTCCCTTCCCTCTTTTAATAACTTGTTCCTGAGGTTTCCCTTTATATCATTTAACCTTGTTTCTTTAGCCATAGTTCTTTGATCCTCTTTGGAAATCTTCTTTGATTTCTTATAATTCTTTTCATTCTTTTCTTTAAGGGTTAGATTATATAGTATAAGATATTTAAATAGCAAATTTATGTTCTAAGTAGATGGCTTTACTAATAAATTTATATTAATTAGTTACCCATCCCTTAATTAAATATTATTATTATAACACTATTATATTAATAATAACAATACAATAAATCCTTTCAATTACTAATTTCCCTAGAAGTAGTAATACTAGTTCCTATTATATTTCTTATAAATTGATACCCTAACCATTGATAGTAAGGATAATACCATTATTATATCGAATATTCTTTTAATATTTGTTAAATAATAGTATAGATATTCCCTTTTCATGACTAATCTGAAGGGATCAAGTATATATAATATAACGATAATTAAGATTATTTTTGTTAATATTAAATCCTTACATTTAATAGTGTCCATAGATCTATATTAATTAGTTACACAAGACATTAATGATACTATAACATTATAATTATATTATATTAATTATCATTAGTTATTGTTAAACCCTTTTGTTTACTAACAATTATTGTCCCTAGTAATTTCAATATAAATATTATTATTAACCTCTATATGGTTAACTTTTCACTTAAATAACAATTCCTCGTCAATCTTAATCATTTATCTAGTCTGACCTAATATAACTTTTTTTTCAATTTAGTCGTTTTTAGTCAAGCGTAGCCATTGGATGATTAGCTATCCCTATTTAATATGCAGCCATGATCTGGTTCTTCAACTTGTCCTGACGATGAACCACACTCGATGGTTCGAAACGCGTCGACAAATTCTTTATCATGTGATTTACGCTGAAAAAAATTCTTAATCAAATATAAATATTTGTTTTTAAATGTTAGTGATTTTCATGTTGATTTTGAAACGTGTTGATGCAACATACCTTTTTTTTAGAGGACATATTTTTCACACTTTAAAATTTATTATGTCCAATTTTTTTGAAATTATGATTACTAAACGAATTTTCAAGTTGT
>APFE030698062.1:0-24325 GCA_000404065.3 Pinus taeda | reverse complement strand
TTGGCATAGTGCCCATATTTCTTACAATAATGACATTGGACTTGGGATTTGTCATACCTTTGTCCATGAGCTTGCTGTTTGCTTGAACCTTCATCTTGGTTCTGATTGCAGCTCCTTCCGCTTGTGCTTGCAGGATAATATCTGCCTGTGTTTTGGCTTCTTCCACGACCTCTGTTATTTGCTCTGCCTCGACCTTTTCTTTGGCTGAAAGACATCTGAGTCTTGAATGCTTGCTCAAAAGAGGAATCTATTCCTCTACTCAGTTTGTGTTCATGAGACATAAGAGAAGCACTCAGTTCATCTACCGTGAACTGTGAGAGATCTTTTGTTTCTTCTATTGCTACTACAACAGCTTCAAACCTTGAGGGTAAACATCTCAAGATCTTCTCTACGATCCTTCTTTCTTCAATAATTTCACCATGAGATCTTATCTGGGTTATCAGCCCAATAACCTGGGTGAAGAATGAATCTATTGTATCAAATTCCTTCATGCTGAGAGTTTCAAAGTCTCTCCTCAACATCTGCAACTTTGCAGTCTTCACCTTCTCCATGCCTTGATAGGTAGTTTTGAGAATATCCCATGCCTCTTTGGATTTTGTTGTTGCTGCAATCCGTGGAAAGATACTTTCATGTACTGATTGGAAGAGGAAAAACAGGGCTTTGGCATCCTTCTTCTTGTCGCTCTTCAACTGGTCTCTTTCTGCTACTGTCAAAGCAGTCAATGTTGTTGCATCTATAGGTTCAGCATAGCTAGTTTCAACCAGCTCCCATATTCCTTGAGAAGCAAACAATGCTTTCATTGTTATGGACTAATAACTGTGATTTTTCCCATTGACCTATGGCAAGTGGGAATTTGTCAAACCTGTTCCAGCATCTGCCATCTTAACTCTGTATAGTTTAAAGAAGAGATACTGACTGTAAAATAAAAAACAAGCAAAAACTTTCTCTGCTGGAAAAATCTGCTCAATAAACTTCTTACAGCTCCTACAGTGAAAAACAAACTTTGTTTTTGACTCACTGAGTGCCTAGACTAGCTCTGATACCATGTTGGAATTTTCCGCTAAATTCCTTAACAAACAGGCAACACAAAAATGCTCTGTTTCTGCATAGAAAACTGATAATTTTGTTTTCTGGACTTGGTGTTGCAGCAACAGGATTCGGTGTTGCAGCAACAGGATTCGGTGCTGCAGCAATAGGATTCGGTGTTGCAGCAACAGAGAGTTGGTGTTGCAGCAACAGGAATTTGGTGTTGCAGCAACAGGAATTTGGTGTTGCAGCAACGCGATTTTTGACGTCAAGCCACTCGGTGTAACGGCAACACGTTTTTGACGCTAAGTCACTTTAAGAAAATTGACGCTTTGGTGTTACAGCAACTAAAACAAGTTGGCGTCAAAATCACTTATGAACTTACAGTGAGACAATTGACACTTGGTGTAACAGCAACTAAAACAAGTGGCGTCAAATCACTAATAGATTTACAGAGTAAAATCAAAGTGTTTTTGACACTTGGTGTAACAGCAACAGAAAATCAGCAAAACAGTAAACTTGTATTCATAAGCAATAAGCAAGCTGATTCTGAAAACATAACTGTTACAAAAGGAACACTTCAGTTCCAGAAATCGATTTTCCTCTATCTCAGAAAATCGCAGGTTCAGCACTGCTGTGCATTTACAGAAGAGACACACTCTTGTTCTTCTAACCTTCTCTCAGAAACAGAACTATTGTTCTTTTCTGCTTACACCTTTCTCTCTTACGCTGCCTGGTGAATCAATAGAACTGTTGTGCGTTTATATTTATAGGAAAAATAAATATCTGATTTAAACAATAAACTAAGTAAAATATCTGTTGATATTTATGTGCGTATTTATTGCAGAAGAGGCGGTGATGACTTTCTCACTTGAAAACAAGTTGGTTGCAGGGGAATTAATTTCTGCACATTTAATGCTCATTTAAAGTGCAAAATATCAGTGGACTTTTGCTGCTTCCGGATAATCTGCAATAACTGCTGAAGATCAGATCTTTGTTTAGAATTTATGTGATGCAGTTGGAATTAAATTCCAACAATAATCGCAGCCTTGACAATTGATATTATATTACATAATACAAATGAGGCTGTCAAGATATATCATTGGATCCTTCTCTTATATATTATTTCTGACATACAATATGTTATATATAATTGTGGCCTTCTATTATTTTTTCATTGGAGCCTTCTTTCCTTATATTATCGACATATATAATATATAAATTGCAGCCCAATTCCTCTTCCACTATGTGCTCTTCCATTGGAACGTGATGCATTGCTTGATGCCCCTATTTCATTCTTTTCATTCTCTATTCCAATGCCTCCATATTAATTTGATTCTAGTTCACATCCACTATTGTATTTTTCAATTCGAATGACCTTACCATATGCTGACAAGCAAAACTATATTTAGTCTGAGACCAATGCAGAGAAGTGTTCCTAAAATGTGTCATATGTTGATAGCGTTTTGTTTGTAAAGGCATACAGAAGAGAGATATGCATATATAAATTTCTTGTTTGTAGAATATGAGGTCAACAACAAAGAAGTGCTTTGATTGAAATTATATATGATCCTTTCTCTGAAGTCCAGAATGAGCTTGTGCAAGTTCTTCAATCTTTCTATCAGCCTTTGGTGAAACAGAAGCTATCATATGGTTCTGTTGAGATTTTAGGTTTTCATAAATTAGGCAAAAATCTCATGTGACAACAATAGGAGTTGTTGCTATATTAGCTCTATTTTGTTGGGAAAGAGTTAATGCATTCTATATTTGTTGTGAGAGGATTTATGAGTCACTTAGATTCTCTTAGCTATAAAATATATGCCTGTATAGATATTTGGGATGAGTTAGAGAGTGTGAGGAAATAATTATTTGTAATCTCTTGATTAATAATAAGATTTCCGATGCCTCTGTTTGGTGGACGTAGCCCAGATTGGTTGGGTGAACCACATTAAATCATTGTGTCATTTGTGTATGTTTTTTATACTGTATTTTGTCTTTTAGTTTTCACTGCACATTATTATGCTTTAACAATTGGTATCAGAGCGTGTTGGAGCCGATGCATGCATGTGACAGGATCGCTGTAGGTGGAGTTTGGCGATTGGCGTGGTTTCTGATGAAACAGTTGTGCCAATAATATCCAGTGAATGGATTGGCGTGGGTAATCGGGAAATAAGAGTGCCAATTGGCGCAGATCTGACTTTATTAGTCGCGCCAATTTGCCATTTACTTAGAGCAATTTTGCTCTCAGCGCGGATCGTCTGTTGTTCTGGTAGCGCCAAGTCCTCTTCGGAGCACTAACCGAGAAATGTGTTGGTAAAACTGCAATTTTTTATTTGGTCTTTTAATTTATAATTTTGCAATTTGTACAACAGAGTGATTGTTTGATAGAATAAAGGTAGTACAGTAGAAGGCAAAGGCATTTGTTATTAGATATTAATTTGATTCATTAACAAGTTGGAATTGGAGATTGTTTTCTTTTTTGTTGATACAATATGGCGAAAACTCAGAGTGCTCGTTTTGAGATCAAGAAGTTTAATGGCAAAAACAACTTTGAGATCTGGAAGGTGAAGATGTACAATCTGCTTGTGCAACAAGGTGTGGCAAAGGCGTTGATGGGCAAATCCAAACAGCCTTACAACATCACAGATGATGAGTGGGACGAGATGGATGAAAGAGTAGTGAGTGCTATTCGACTATGTTTGGCGGATGATGTTTTGTTTAATATCGTGTCGGAGAAAACAGCTGCTGGTTTGTGGACGAAGCTTGAGAAACTGTACATGACAAAATCCTTAACCAATAGGATTCTCCTGAAGTGACAGTTGTACAGTTTGCGAATGAAGGAAGGTACATCGATTGCTGATCATTTGAATGCTTTTAATACTCTTCTGGTGCAATTATAAAGTATAGAAGTAAAATTTCAATCCGAAGATAAAGCTATTACTTTATTGTGCTCGTTGCCCGAGTCATGGGATCATTTTGTTACTTCTATAAGTCTTATTTCATCAGAAACCATTGAGTTTGATGATGTAGTTGCATCTTTATTATCTGAAGAAACAAGGAGAAGGACGCATTTAGAAACCTCTACATCAGAAGCAATGATGGTTAGAGGTCGTTCTAAAGAAAGACGGTCTAGTAGGCAGAGCGACTTGCGTTCAAAGTCAAAAGGGAAGAAGAGTAAGGTAAAGTGTCGGTTTTGTGGCAAATCGAGGCATTTGAAGAAGGACTGCTGGAAATGACAACAGCAAACTTCTAAAGAAGATTCTTCGACAGAGAAGAAGGAGGCAAATACGACAGATACAGGTTCGACATCTGGTTCAGGTATGAGTGATGAAGTGTTATCAGTTAATTTGCCAAATCATGATAAACATTGGTTGTTAGATTCCGGTGCATCAAACCACATGTGTATTCATAAAGAATGGTTTAAGACGTATAGATCAATTAATGATGGAGTCGTGTACATGGGTAATGATGTCACATGTAATATTGTGGGAATAGGGAGTATACAGCTGCAAATGTTTGATGGGACAACCAAAATGTTAACTAATGTGAAACATGTACCAGATTTAAGGAAAAATTTGATTTCACTAGGAGCACTTGATACAAGTGGATATAAAAATGTAATTCAAGGTGGAGTAATGAAAATTTACAAGGGTATTTTACTAGTTATGAAAGCTATGAAGGTAGGAAATCTATTTCAGTTATAAGGAAGAACAGGGTCAGATCATGTGTCTACGATGTTTGAACATGACAGTAGTTCCATTCGCTTATGGCATCAAAGGTTGGGCCATATGAGCGAAAGAGGAATAAAAATTTTGGCTGATCGTAAATTACCTCCTAATATAAAGTCTGGAAAGTTAGATTTCTGTAAGCATTGTCTGTTTGGAAAACAAAGTAAGCGAAAGTTTAAAACAGGCAAACATACTAGTAAAGGAATACTTGACTATATCCATTCAGATGTCTAGGGTCTAGCCCCTACAACCTCATATGGTGGCTCTTCATATTTTGTATCGTCCATTGATGATTTTTCTAGGAAAGTGTGGGTCTACATGTTGAAAAGGAACTTTGATGTTTTTACAGTTTTTACGTAGTTTAGAGCATTGGTAGAAAAGAGCACTGGTAGAACTATAAAATGTTTAAGAACTGACAATGGTGGTGAGTTTACTTCCAAGGAGTTTGACAACTATTGCAAGGATGCAGTGATCGAGAGACATAAGACCACAATGTATACTCCTCAGTAGAATGGAGTTGTTGAATGCATGAATAGGACTCTTTTAGAGAGAGCAAGGAGTATTCTGAGTAACGCCAGTTTGCAGAAGGAGTTGTGGATAGAAGCGGTGGCTACGGCTTGTTATGTGATAAATCGATCACCATCAATGACGATAGGTTGCAAGATTCCTCAAGAGGGATGGAAAGGTCACCCTTGTGGCTATTCTAAACTCAGAGTGTTTGGTTGCGATGCATATGCTCTAGTGCCTAAACATCAACGAACTAAATTAGATCCAAAGTCTAAAAGGTATATCTTTGTTGGGTATGGTGATGGAACAAAGGGATATAGATTGTGGGATCCTACTACCCTCAAAATCATCATCAACAGAGATGTAAAGTTTAATGAATCCTCTCTTGTATAGTTAGATGTAGATAATAAATTGAAATGGGATGATGTATCTGATTTTCAGCACATTCACTTTGACATCACTTCTAATGATAGTCATGATGACCATAGTTCAGATACTATTCATGAATAGGTTTCAGAATCAGATCATGAACAAGGTTCAGGTATAGATCATGAACAGGTCTCAGATACTGATCATCAAGAAGTTCCTACAGATGGTAGTCAGCCAATCGAGGAAGCACCAGAAACATCCTTAAGGAGGTCTACAAGAATCAAATGCCCTCCTAAAAGGTATGATGATTATGTTACCTAAGTTGCATTTACTGCTAATGACAATGAACCTCTGTGCTATCAGGAAGTTGTAGAAGGTTTGAAAAGTGACAAGTGGAAAGTAGCTATGAAGGATGAAATGATGGCCTTAGGTAAGAATGGTACATGGAATCTGGTTGAACTTTCGAAAGACAGGAAAACTGTGGGGTGTAAATGGGTTTTCAAGATGAAACGGGGTGTGAATGATACAGAGGACAGGTACAAAGTGAGGCTAGTCGCAAAAGGGTTCTCTCAGAAAGCCGACATTGACTTCCATGAGATTTTTTCACCAGTTGTTAAAATAGTTTCAATTATAATTGTGTTAACATTAGTTTCTTTGCTTGATTTAGAGTTGCAGCAATTAGATGTTAAGACTGCATTTCTACATGGAGACTTAGATGAGGAAATTTATATGGAACAACCAGAAGGGTTTGTTCAACATCGCAATAAGAAATCTGTCTGCAGGCTCAAGAAGTCATTGTATGGCCTGAAGCAGTCGCCTCGGCAGTGGTACAAGAAGTTTTATTCTTTCATGTTGAGTCAGAAATATGCAAGAAGTGAATATGATCATTGTGTTTATTTTAAGCAATTAAATAATGGCATATTCATTATCTTGGTGTTGTATGTTGACGATATGCTTTTAGCAAGCAAAAGCATAGATGAGATCAGCAGGTTAAAGGCTCAGATGGCAAGGACATTTGATATGAAAGATCTAGGAGCAGCAAGATAGATTTTGGGCATGGATATTTTCAAAGAAAGGAGCAATGGTAAGTTGTGGCTATCACAACAGAAGTATATTGAGAAAATACTCTTGAGGTTTGGTATGAAAAATGTGAAGCATGTGTCAGTCCCTTTAGCTTCCCATTTTAAGCTTCCTTCTAGTTTATGTCCTAATACAGATGAAGAAAAGGAATATATGTCTCGAATTCCATATGAAAATGTAGTAGGTTGTTTGATGTATGCGATGGTTTGTACTCGACCAGATATTTCACATGCAGTTGGGGTTGTTAGCAGGTATATGGCAAATCCAGGTGAAGAACAGTGGTCAGCAGTGAAATGGGTGCTTCGGTATTTGAGGGGCACAAGTGATTATTGTATCACTTAAAATAAAAGTAGTGAATTTGTTTGCGGATATGTTGATTCCGATTTTGCAGGTGATTTGGATAAGAGAAGGTCAACATCAGGGTATGTTTTTACTCTTGCAGGTGGAGCTATTAGCTGGATGTCAAAGCTACAAAACATTGTTGCTTTATCCACTACTCAAGCAGAATACATTGCTGCTTCTCATGCTTGCAAAGAAGTGATTTGGTTGAAAGGTTTGTTTGGTGAGTTTGGTAGGTTGCAGGACAACATCAAGTTATTTTGTGATAGTCAAAGTCGAATACATTTGGCTAAGAATCCGGCTGATCATAGTAAATCAAAGCATATACCGATCAAGTACCATTTTGTAAGACAAGTTATCACTAAAAGGGGAGTCTCTCTTGAAAAGGTGCACACAAAGGAGAACTGTGCAGACATGTTCACGAAACCAATTTTGTTAGAGAAGCTACGTTGGTGTTTGGCTTCTCTTGGCTTGCAGAAAAGAAAATAATAATAACAGGGCATCAGGCTAATTGTTGTCAAGGTGGAGATTGTTGAGATTTTCTGTTTGGAGTAAAATAGGCAAAAATCCCTGTAGGTGACAACAATAGAAATTTTGTTGCTAGATTAACTCCAGTTTGTTGGGAGGGAGTTAATGCATCCTAAATTTGAGTTGAGAGGATTTATGAGGCAGTTAGATCCTCTTTGCTATATAACAGGCAATCATTCGGATGGTTTGCGATGAGGATGAGAGTTTTGTGAGGATTTTATTATGTAATCTCCTGTTTGATTAATAAATTGCCGATGCCTATGTTTTATGGTCGTAGCCCAGATTGGTTGGGTGAACCATGTTAAAAGCTGTGTCTTCTGTGCTTGTTTTATTTGCTGTGTTTATTTATTTAACTATTTGTGTATCTGATCTCCAACAATTCACAACAATTTGCATGCAAAAGTAGTGAATAGTTTTTGTTATGAGGATAATATTAAGAAAATTGTACATCTTATGTATTGTGCAAGGAATAGTTATGACGAATGTATTAAAAAAAAAATTTAGTTACATTATTAGTTATTATTAAATATTACAAGTGGTAATAGTTTATCCATAGAACTATAGCATATAATGACTAACATAAATTTATATTTATCATGGATCTAATAATAACCTAGAGGGATTGATTAAGACAAAAAAATTTTAAGGATGTAAAAATTGAAGAAAGACTTACACCATAAGAGGTTTAATCCATTTAGGCCCTTGATAGATCTCTCGTTAAGGTGGATCTACACAATTCAATATCTTGCATTTTTTAATGCATAAATGGTTTCAAATATTTGAAAATTTCATCGTTACCTAGATTGCATAGCCTAGACAACTTAAAATTGTAATTCGGATTCCAAGAAATGTTTGTTGGATTTTCAGACAATTGTTATAATGGCTGCTAGAAAACCCCTCCAAAATTTTTCCTATGATTCAATTTTGGAGCCTAAATTTTATCTATAAGTAATATTATTTTCAATGTCATCAATTATTCCTCGCGATTACAATGACTTATTCTTTTATGAAATTCTTATGTGATGTCTTAATTAGGTTGTTTTGATGATGATTGAGTCTTGTCAACGATAGTTGCACAACTCCTCATGAAAATTAAACTCCTTTTTCAACACAAGCCAACTCCTGTAATAATCTAGCATTTATTGATGGCCTTGCCTCTAGGAACTACACAGTCCTCTACCACTTGACACTGTGCAACCCCTTAAGGGACTAAACAACACAATCCTATCAGATAGACAACAATTGAACAAGTGAATGACAAAATTTTAAATTATGGTATGTTCTATGCTTAGAGAAATTTACTTATTTTTCATTTTATTAGCCACAAATTAGCAATCACATATACATTAAGTAAAGTGCAGATAGAACATTAAATGATCAATCGAAAACAAGCCAAGACAAGAGACACAAGATGTGGTAGCTAGCCAGGGACAAACCCCAAATTGGGGAAACCCTTCGATCAAATCTTCTTTTATCTTCAATAGTTCAGCAGAGAGAAATAATACAAAATATGCCTTCTGTAATTTTATATCAGCAACAACAAACCCTAGATTAGTAAAATCAAACTTTTTCAAACTAGCTGAAATTGACCTCTAAAATACTTGGTCAATCTCTGGTCAACTTGTCCTTGAACAACCTAAAGAAACAACCATACAATAGGCTCAAAAATTTAGTGAAAGCGCAGACTTCTAAAGTCGACTGCAGCCCTAAACTAGTGCAGTCAATACCATTCAAACTAGAGGTCATATCACCTTGATTTTTGTGCCAAAAATTACGACTTGCCTAGGAAAGGTAACCACACCCAATCTGCACTTCTTGAAAGGTCAATGCTGGTCAAAGATGACTTAGTGTCCTTTTTCTTTGTCCTCTTTTCCCTAGGAAATCTTCCTTTTAGCCACACGACTGAGAGAGAGAGAGACTCTTTCTACATAGGAGAGAGAGAGAGATGTGTGTGAGAGTGAAGTGTCCAAATGGGAGAATGCTCCTTGCATTGATATGCAAAATGTTGAGGTTGAATAGACATGATTGTTGGGCTTCTGATCTTACATAAGATGCTGGCCAACTTGACAATTTGTCCATAATCAAAATAAATTCATATCTTCATAAATACTTATCAGAATCAGATGATCTTTAGATCAATCCTACAACTCTCGAGGGGAATCTAGGAAAAATATCAACAACCATAAATAAGGTGACCCACATGGAGTTTGGCCTTAGATTCCAATTTTAACACTCCCTCTCAACTAGGGAGAACTTCATCTGCAATCTGTGAGACCGTCACTGCTATCCATCCATCAAATGCATTGTCCTATACAGCTTGACCCCACTCTACTCTGCTCTACTTGCACTATGAAGAAGAAGAAATGATCAAGGATGTATCATACCATCTTGCACTGACCCAAAGTCAGTCTCAGAGTGTGTGCCACTCTCACGGATCCCAGATAAATGGAGGTCATCCTAGCATAGGGAGTACGGTAGATACAATAATGCGTCCATTGATGGAACTGCTATGGTCCCTATCCTCATTTCCCTACTCATTGATTAGATGAGAGGTACTTCCCATGAGTCACAAACTGCATGGGTAGGATGCCTCAATAGGAGAACTAATCATCCTTTCCACAGGAGAATGAACCATCCTTTCCAGTGGATGCCGTGGAGAAATAATTATCCTATCCTACAAGCGAACTAATCATCGTGCTCCAAAGTCACCATGGAGGGCGAATCATCTTGGCCCGAAGGAGAACTAGTCATCCGGTTCCATAGTCACCACGGGGTGTAACAGGGGAAGGTTGAACCTTTACCTTGTACATAGAGCACCACCAAGGGATGGTGAGTCACCCTGTGGTTACATGTCACTCCAAGAAGTACCCCGCGCCCCTCTCAAGCTGCCAAAGCTCAATACATCATAATTGACTCTCATAAGAAGGTCTCTGAATGACCAAGTCGTTCTCAAAAAGTCAGGAATTTGACCTTTCCTAGTGGCTTTTTCAGAATGTCAATGACTTGTTGATCTGTATCAATATGTTGGAGCCTTGTTGGTCCTCAGTGCACCATATCGCGAATATAGTGGTACTTGATATCGATATATTTGGAGCGATCATGAAATATGGCATTTTTGATAAACGGATCCCGCTCTGGTTGTCACATACAACCATGATGGTATCCAATGTAAATCCAAACAGCTCACTGAAGAGCTTTCGTAACCAGATTGCCTCACAGGAGTCCATGCTAGTAATAATATACCCTGCCTCCACGGTGCTTAAATCCGCGGAATTCTGCTTCCTACTCATCCAATATATCGAGGTAGATCCAAAAGACAAACAACATCGCAAAGTGCTCTTTCGGTCCACCACAATGTTTGATGAATCAGCATCAGTATACCCAAGTAGTCTCACATCTCCGGCAGTGTATCTCAACCCATGAGTGATTATGCCACGAAGATACCTCAACAGGTTCTTTGCACCAATCCAATGTAAGTGGTGAGGCTAAACCGTATGATGACTCAATGTCTTGACTGCAAAGCATATATCTGGATGAGATTTCACCAAGAATATTAATGCTCCAATGAGTTGACTATACTCGGTAGCATTTCGTAAAACAAGTCGGGTAGCACTACCGCTTAACTTCTTGAAGTCAATCTCCATCGGGGTAGTTACTAGTTTGCAGTCCACCATGCCAAATCTTTCCAATATCTTCACCACATATTTTCCTTGAGATAGGAAAATCTCCCCTGGTTTCTGCCAGATTTCCTATCCTAGAAAGTAGTGCATGAGTCTTAGTTCTTTCATCTCAAACTCATAAGCTAGCTCCCTCTTACATTCATGAATGAGAGGGTATGCACATGTTAGAAAGAGCTTGTCAACATAAAGCACCGGTATGAAAGGCTTGACATCTATAACCTTAAAGTAAAGGTTAGGGTCGGGTTCACTTCTAGTGAATCCTGGCTTCATCAAGTAGCTATCCATTCTCTCATACCATGCTCGGGGTGCTTTCTTTAGCGCAGAAAGGGCCTTCTTCAACCTACACAGATGATATTCTTGATCATAAATCTCAAATCCTTCGGGTTGCTCCAAATAGACCTCCTGTTTGATTGAACCATGTAAGAATGCAGTATTAACATCCATTTGATGTAGGTTCCATCCTTGCGAAGTAGCAAGGGCTATGATTGAGCAGATGGTGATATATTGGGAAACAAGTGCAAATATTTCGTCATAGTCTATACC
The DNA here is from genome assembly GCA_000404065.3 of Pinus taeda. NCBI lineage: Eukaryota > Viridiplantae > Streptophyta > Pinopsida > Pinales > Pinaceae > Pinus > Pinus taeda. Next base: position 12,525 of record APFE030698062.1, on the reverse strand, counting down.
CTCCTAAACAAGTGCAAATATTTCTTACGAGTAAACAACTCTTCGGGAGTCTTGTAACCCAATGCTTGATGAGGGCATCAGTTTTGTACATATACGGCGGTGTTTGTAGCTTCGACCCATAAAAACTTCAGAAGTCTCTGATCATGGAGCATAGCACAGACAACTTCCACAATCATATGGTTCTTCCTTTCCGCGACACCATTCTTCTCAAGAGTATATGGTGTAGTAGTCTCCCTCTTAATGCTAGCCTCATTGAAATCGTGATGAAACTCATTGGATTCATATTCAATTCCATTATCAGTTGTTAAGGACTTGATCTTCTTCTCGATTTGATTCTCGATCAAGTCTTTGAAGTGTCGAAACCAGGAGAACACTTCATCCTTAATTTTTCAAGAAGTATATCCAAGTCTTGGGAGAATAATCTTCTGTAAAAGTGAGGTGATATGAATGTCATCCGAAGGAGTTCATAGACATCATAATAGATATGTCTAAGTGAACCAACTACAGTATATCGGAGGTCTTTCTTTGGCTTGAGGGGAATGGTCCCATTTTAAGCTTTCCTTTGGCACATCCGGGACATACACCTTCCTTTTCTTCTTGGAATTCGGGCATCCTTGTCACCATTTGTTTCACATCAGGTAGAGCTTTATAATGAAGGTAAGAAAACCTCTTATGCCATAGTTTGGACTGAAGAGATGTTTCACAAGACATGACACCTAGTGGACCTCCTTCGAGCTCATATAATGAATCAACTCAAAACCCAAGAGTGAAGCCATCTTTAATATTCTTTTTCCACACACATACCTTACCGTCGCTAAAGGCTACCTTGTAGCCTTTGTCTTCCATATTCAAAATGGACACCAGTTTCTTTTTGAGATCAAGTACATACAATACATCTTGTAGGTGGATTTTACTACCCCAATTCAATTGAAGAGTGACATTTCCATTGCCTTTGAATGGATATTTTGAATTATCCAAGAACAATTTCAAGGTTGGTTTCCTTCTCTATCAGATTATAGAGAGCTTCTTTGTAACCAGTGAATTGCCTTGAGGCACCACTATCAATAAGCCAATTTCCCAGTGGGTCTGGGCGAGCAGAGGTAGATAGGTTGTTGGTAAATAATATTCATCTTGCTTATTGTTAACGGTGTTAGATTCATACCTATAATTTCTTGCCTTCTTGAATGGTTGTCCTCTTCCTTGATTTCCGACACTTCTTTTGCCTTTTCCATTTGACCTGCCATTCCTTTGATTGCCTTCAGAGTGGTTTTGATCATCGTCCTAGTGTGGGTACCTTTTATTAGGGCACTCCCTTACATAGTCGCCTGTTTTATTGCAATTGTAACATTATCCTTTTCTTCCACCCTTTGGTCTAGCCTTTCCTTTGAATTTAGCCCCGGAATTGTTTCTTCTTTTCGCATGAGAAGAAAAAGTAGTGAGATGACCTTTAAGTATGGGAATTTCTTGCTCTTCCATCCTTATTTCTTCTTGAATGCATCTTGCCATTAATTCCTCAAATTTAGGAATTACATCATTGTTGAGAAGAGTAGTCCTAAATATATACCATTCAGATTGTAGTACTTCAAGAGTTGTGAGTGTCATTTCCCTATTAGGAATTACTTCACCAATAGATAGGAGATCATTCTTGATCCTGGTGGTCCTTAAGAAATATGCTTGCATACTTTCATCTTTACCCTTTTTAATTTCCTTCAGCCTATTTCTAAGAAACAAGACTTGATTTACATCATTAACTTTAAATAAACTCACCAGTCTATCGTAGATTTCCTTGGAGGTGTTTAGCTCAGAGAAACAGGCCACCAAGCATTGGTCGATAGAGTCTCGGATGATCTTCCTTGCTTTGACTTCTCCCTTGGTCCATTTATTCCTAGTAGTAGCGGATGCATTTGATGGAGGCTCAATAATTCTACCTCTCACATGGTTCAATACTTCCTACTCTTCTAATGTTAGATTGAGAGACATCTTCCATCCGTGATAGTCAGAATTCTCACGGAGTTTGTCTTCAGCACGAAGGTGTGTTGAGGTCCCCATGTTTTAAGACTATCTGCCAATCCTTATTTTTGGTGATTGCTCTTGCTCTTGCTTGGGCTTTGTCTTCACCTCAACTCTGATACCATGTTAAATTATGGTATGTTCTATGCTTAAAGCAATTTACTTATTTTTCTTTTTATTAGCCACAGATTAGCAATCACATATACATTACGTAAAGTGCAGATAGAAAATTAAATGTTAAAAAAAAAAAGCCAAGACAACAGACACAAGATGTGGCAGCTAGCCAAGGACAAACCACAAATTGGGGAAACCCTTTGATCAAATCTTCTTTTATCTTCAATAGTTCAGCGAAGAGAAATAATACAAAATCTGGATTCTGTAATTTTATATCAGCGAAAACAAACCCTAGATAAACAAAGTCAAACTTGTTCAAACTAGCTGAAATTGACCTCTAAAATACTTGGTCAATTTCTGGTCAACTTGTCCTTGAACAACCTGAAGAAACAACCCTAGAATAGCCTCAAATGTTAGGTCAAAGTGCATATTTCTAAAGTCAACTGCAGCCCTAAACTAGGCAATCAATACTAGTCAAACCATAGGTTAGATCACCTCGATTTTTGTGCCAAAAATTTTGACTTGCCTAAGAGAGGTAACCACACCCAATCTGCACTTCTTGAAAGGTCAACGCTGGTCAACACTGGTAAAATATGACTTTCTATCCTTTTTCTATGTCCTCTTTGCCCTAGGACATCTTCCTTTCAGCCACACGTTTGAGAGAGAGAGAAAGACTCTTTCTGTGCATGAGAGAGAGAGATGTGTGAGAGAGTGAAGTGTTCAAATGAGGAGAATGCTCCTTGTATTTATATACAAAATGTTGAGGTTTAATAGACATGACTGTGGGGCTTCTGAGCCTACATAAGTTGCTGGTCGACTTGACAATTTGTCCATAATCAAAATAAATTCATATCTTCATAAATACTTATCAGAAATTGGATGATGTTTAGATCAATCCTGCACGTCTTGATGAGGGGAATCTAGGAAAAATATCAGCAGCCACAAAAAAGGTGACCCACATGGAGTTTGGCCCTATTTGCCAATTTTAACTTCCTTCACTGAGAGACAAAATAGCATAATCCACTTAGCCAGTGAACTACCCAATCCTTTGTCACTAGAAATTTCACAGTCCTTTTTGCTAGTGGACTATGTAGTCTCCCAAAATAAGTATATTGCACATCCCTATAAAATAGGGAGTATACATTTCTCTTTGAAATTGTGGCACAAGTTTCTATTTTTTTATCTATGGACAAGTGCCACTTTGTCCTTAATTTTAAGTATGTGTGTCATAAACCCTAACCCTAATACTATGGGGGGAAATATATACAATAGAGGCTTTTAGATCTCATATTCACATTCAATATTGGATCTCTCACTATCCTCATGAGTTCAAGGAGATTTGGATTTGGTTTGTAATGCTTTTACCGGTAAGTTTCTAAATTGTCACCTTTTACTGCTTTTCCCATCGCTTTTGTCGCTTTTTTGTTTGCGACCATTGCTCTTCTTGTTTCTTCTTGTAGTTACTGCCATTTTTACTATTACTACCTTGTAAAAGTGTTTTTTTAGTCTCTCAAGACATTTTATGCATGCATGTTCTTCCCTTCACATGATATTTTATGGTTGATACTAATTATTGATCTAACTCATTCAGAGGTAAATATAAACCTGCCTCTTCTTCAGTTCTAGATATAAATATTTCCTCTCTCCTTCATTAAATTGTAGCATCCTTAAGGCTTGTTGGCTCCTCCCACTATCCATTGTGGAATCCCAAGCAACAATCTACCTCCCTGTCAACTAAATTTATGCAATGCGTAGTCATTAGCCCCCTCCAGCTATGCGTTATGTAATCCCAATGAGAAGTAGCCTAGCCTAGCCACAGATACTATGAAATGCGCAATCCTCCTACTCTTCTACCAATTGATATTGTGCATTGCATGGATCTACCCCTCTATCCATCGCTTTCCAGTCAAGACCGCACAATCTCCTCTCAGACTTGGCACTGCACAATTATAGAGCCTAATCTATACACTTGCTTCCCAATATTCTGCAATGTCTCACCTGAGTCAGTGTCTTTTTCTTTATGATTGATTGTTGAATTGATCTGCTAGAGCTAACTAGTGTTTCCCATGACTTCATATCTTGGCATACGTGGTCAACCATCCATATCCTAGTGCGTATTCCATTTCTATTTTACCATTTCCACTATTGAACAAAGGGTTTTCTCTAGATTTGGGTATTTGGGCTATGTATCGAGATCGCAGTGCAATAATTTCCTTAGGATTGCGTATTAATAAATAAATTAACATTAATAGTTAATAATAATTAAAACATAATAATTGGGATTGTATAATAGTTAATAATAATTACAATATTCCCCGGATGCGGGTGATGGCATGTCACGAAAGGCTGAGCCACAAGTCTACCATGTGCCTCCCCGTGATCAATTAAATGCTGGAAGGACTTAGTCGTCAAAGGCTTAATCCTGCGAGGTTTATGCTCTGCGCATTCAATGCTGAGCAGATTGAAGGGATGGCGGCAGTTATGGTGCGCTTGGAACAAAGGAATGTTGAGGGATATCAAGGCATGGAGGTGCAGTTATCAGTTCATCGTTTTGGTGGTGTTAAGGAACTGCGATTGCAGAGACATTCGACGCAGAGGCAGACTTGCAGGAGGGCGGCTATCCCACCACCTCAAGCTGCCTTCTGGGCTTCTCGACGCTGCAACTCAGGTTCCTGTTTTGAGAGAAATCGGAAATTTGAGAGGATTTCAGAAGTTCTAGTGGCAAATTCAGAGGTTCTGGTGGCGAACTCAGAGGTCCTGGTGGCAAATTCAGAGGTTCTGGGGTCAAATTCAGAGGTTCTCGCGGTGAATTCGGAGGTTCTGGTGGCAAATTCAGAGGTGCTGGGGGCGAATTCAGAGGTTCTGGTGGCGAATTCAGAGGTTTTTGTGGAAAATTCAAAGGTGGTGGTGGCACTTGGAAGGTTCTGGTGGCGAATTGTGCCTTCTGGTTGGCCTCACAAATCGCCCAAAGCTATCAAGGGAGAAGGAGAACTGCCCATGGTGAGGCTACGACAACGACAACCTTGCAGGAGGGGATCTGGACGAGGCTCATCCTCGCGCCCACCGACAGAGAGGGAGCACCACCATTGCTATTGCTGCTATTGCTATAGAAGGGCAGGGGTTAAGCCACTCCAAGCTAGGCAATACATGGAGGTTGGCAACGCGAGCGAAGGGGAGCCAACCCTCCCAGCATTTGGCTCGGTGGTGTTCACCCTGGGCAACTCCAAGGATAATCCAGGAATTAATGCTCATGTTTCAGTGCTTTTTACTCAAGCTCCGGAAGGGAATGAAGGAGAGACACCTCCAGGAATGGAGGAACCACCCCTAGAGGGCTCTGGAAAGGTAGGCCCTGTGCTACCTCCATCAAGTGGGGAGGGTACCTCAGGGAAGGAGATTATGCCCACTCCCTCTCTCCCCCAGGCGAAGGAATCTCAAGGCTCAGCACAGGACAAATGGGCCGCCATGTGGGAAGGAATCCCTGAGGGTCAAGGATGGTGCACCATTGTGGAGGAGAAAAATCCTAACGCTGACTGACCTTCCTACGTGCGCTCCAGCACCTGTCGTTTCCTCTCAGCTCGGGTCCAGGATTTTGTTTGTTGCGGGTCAATGGGTACGGGTTAGCATTATGTATGTTCACTTACAGTTTCTTATTCTGTCCAGTTTGTTTTGGTCGTGTTTTGTCTCAGTTTGTCTTGTTTGTATCAGTCCTCAGTCTGGTTATGAAGAACGCCCCTGCGTGGGCAGGCATGCTTATGTTTAATTCAATATGTCTGGGTCTGTTAATGGGAAAATTGAATTGGTTTCCTGCCTTAGTCAGTCTTTTTGGAGGAATTTTGGAAGTGCTATTGATGCTACCCCTGCGTGGGAGCTTTTTGAGTCAAAGCTAAGTCACCCAAGGCGCCACTGGCGGCCATGGAAGTCTTGCTTCACTGCTTGTGAACATTTTACTGTAAATATAATATAACAGGCTAGCTAGTTTTACCGAGAAAAAAAAAATAATAATTACAATATTATTGAGGAATGTCATAGTCCTTTCTGCCAGTGGACTGCATAGTCTCTCACTATAAGTAAATTGCATAGCCCTAGAAAATAGGAAGTATGAATTTCTCTTTGAACATGTGGCACAAGTTTCTATTTTTTTATCTATGGATTGTTCTCAAGCTTTGGAAACGTATTCCCATTGTTCCCTAAATAAACTTTGTTGAGTTTACTTCCTTCAGCACATAAAAGAAAAAGACAAAACAAACATATATATCCATGCAAATCACTCTGACACAACTCTACACTAATTTGAAGACAAAAAATAAAATTTGGTATCTCTTCCATCTTATTGGTCCTTTTCAGGGAGTTAGAGTTAAGTATATATGGGCTCTCATACAAACAAGAAGAATAGATGGAGGAATAGACATGGTTACTCAAATATCAATTAGTATGTTTTCACAAAAACAAATTACAAAGCACATCAACAGTGGTTATGTCATCCGACAACTTTTAAGACATGAGAAAATGGTTGAGAAAATATCTTAAAATTCTTTAAAGAGTAACAAACAAAATTTTCCTACATTCTAATGTAAACATTATTCCAGTTTCATGTACACTATTTTCAAAAACAATGTCTATGCTACAATGATTAGTTCTCAATATAATTAAGGCTACTACAGGACTAGAATTTGAAGTTCTATGAAACATTTTTTTTCTTTCTAAAAGTATTTGACATTAAGCAAAAACTTTTACATTTCAAACTATTGATTTTAATTTTAATTTAGGGTGCCCATCATAAACAAAAAAAGGAGTAGTTTACTAATAACTAATTTACAGACAAACACTCACTCAATCAAAGTTGTATAAACATGAGATAATATGTAGAAATATTGTAGTGTCATGCTTTAGATCCACATTGTTGATATGCATTTCATAAATTATTTACATTTTTAACAACAACTATAGAATCATGAAAGTTCTCCCTATTATTTTTATTAAAAATAAGAATTTATTGTATATGTGTACCTTCAATAACAACAATTCATTTCTCCCCAACCATTATCTCCCAAGCAAGAACCTTCACAACTTGAAAGTGAAAGAGGTATGGGTGATCCTAGATTACATTCCTAAGGTTTAGAAAAATTATTTCCCATTTAGGCATTGATATATTTATATGTGAAATAAACAATTATACATAATCAACCTTGCTTGAAATGGCATACAAATATGCAAAAAACATGTTATATAATTACATATTTTTAAGATAGACATTACCTAAGAGTTTAACATATATTTGATATTACTCTATAGTTTTTAGCTGCAAATGAAGTCTTGATGTAAAATAAAATCTCATTCATCATATTTTTATTTTTACGTGTTCTTCTTCTCTAATTTAGAAAACATTGTATTCGGAGAGTCACTTTTACTTAGTTGTGCTTTTCAAGAATTACTTGAATCGCTATATATTTTTAGTTCTATAGAGCCTCACTATTGAGTTATTATTCTTTCTTTTTTTAAAGGTGACTACCATAAGTGTAGCTCTCAACTGTTATACAAGATTTGCTTATAACAAAAAAAATGAATACTCACAAATCTACTTAAAACATAGAAGGACGCACACAAAAAATAAATAGTCGTCGTCAAATTTCCATTCGACACTTAATATAAATTGCAAATTCCTTTCTTTAGTATGTAAACATAGTACTTTGTGTATAGTGTTTGTCCAATATAGAGTGTATTTCAGATTCCTTTCTTGAGTAAGTACACACAGTACTTTGTATATAGGGCTTCTCCAATATAGAGTATAGTGTAATCATCAATGCTCAATATCATCAAGGCTATAAAATGAAGAGCCAAAAGAATTTTTGGAGTGAATATTTGAATGTAATTCGATTGTAGATTTAAGAATATTTTGGAAATATAATTAACAAATAGTTTGATTTGGATTTATATAAATATTTTTAAAATCTCATAAGAAATCTTTTTCATAAATTTTTGGTTATCTACTTCGACATGACCAAAATAAATAGTTCCATCAAAGCATTTCCACATAGTCATAACCAAATTCAATACAATTTATGGAATAATCTCCACAAGAATCATAATCTGATTTCTTATAAAGGAACCTTTATTGTCACAAGAAAATTAAGCATAAGAGGGTTTGGAGATGTATGTTACAAGCTCATTGATAACGATTTGCATGTAAAAGTAATGAATAGTTTTTGTTATGAGGATAATATTAAGGAAATTGTACATATTATGTATTGTGAAAGAAATAATTATGATGAATGTATTAAAAAAATATTTTAGTTACATTATTGGTTATTATTAAATCTTACAAGTGGTAATAGTTTATCCATAGAACTATAGGATATAATGACTAACATAAATCTATCTTAATCATGGATCTAATAAGAACCTAGAGGGATTGATTAAGATGCAAATTTTTTAAGGATGTAAAAATTGAAGAAAGACTTACACCATAAGAGGTTTGATCCATTTGGGCCCTTGATAGATCACTCATTAAGGTGGATCTACACAATTCAATATACTGCATTTTTTAATGCATAAATGGTTTTAGATCTTTGAAAATTTCATGGTTACTTGGACTGCATAGCCTAGACAACTTAAAATTGTAATTCCAATTCCAAGAAATATTTGTTGGATTTTGAGACAATTGTTATAATGGCTGCTAGGAATCCCCTCCAAAATATTTCCTATGATTCAATTTTTTAGCCTAACTTTTATCTATAAGAAATATTATTTTCAATGTCATCAATTATTCCTCGTGATTACAATGACTTATTCCTTTATGAAATTCTTATGTGATTTCTTAATTAAGTTGCTTTGATGATGATTGAGTCTTGTCAATGATAGTTGCACAACTCGTGATGAAAATTAAACGCACTTTTCAACACAAGGCAACTCCTGTAATAATCTAGCATTTATTGATGGCCTTGCCTCTAGGAACTACACATTCCTCTACCACTAGACACTGTGCAACCCCTTAAGGGACTAAACAACACAATCCTATCAGATAGATAATGATTGGACAAGTGAATGACAAAATGTTAAATTATGGTATGTTCTATGCTTAAAGAAATTTACTTATTTTTCATTTTATTAGCCACAGATTAGCAATCATATATACATTAAGTAAAGTGTAGATAGAACATTAAATGATCAACCGAAAATAGGCTAAGAGAAGAGACACAATATGTGGCAGTTGGCCAGGGACAAACCCCAAATTGGGGAAACCATTTGATCAAATCTTCTTTTATCTTCAATAGTTTAGCAGAGAGAAAAAATACAAAATCTACATTCTATAATTTTATATCAGCGACAGCAAACCCTAGGTCAGCAAAGTCAAACTTGTTCAGACTAGCTGAAACAGACCTCTAAAATACTTGGTCAATCTCTGCTCAACTTGTCCCTGAACAACATAAAGAAAAAACCGTACAACAGCCTAAAATATTAGGTCAAAGTGCAGATTTCTGAAGTCGACTGCAGCCCTAAACTAGGGCAGTCAATACCGATCAAACCAAAGGTCAGATCACCTCGATTTTTGTGCCAAAAATTGCGACCTACCTAGGAGAGGTAACCACACCCAATCCACACTTCTTGAAAGGGTAACACTGGTCAATGCTGGTCAAAGATGACTTGTTGTCCTTTTTCTGCATCCTCTTTGCCGTAGGACGTATTCCTTTCAGCCACGCGCCTAAGAGAGAGAGACAGAGAGACTCTTTTTGTGCAACCATGATTGTCATAATGACTGATCAAGATTAAGGAGACAGGCTATACTTTGCATCCATCCCCCATTTTCCACTCCTATATAACCTTTTCTATTTTATAGATTCTTCAATCATTTTGAGGTGTCCTTATGATTCAGATAAATAATAAAAAAAATTTGAGGTGTCATCATGATCTGTACATTAGTACAAGTATCACTTATACAATGAGAAGAATAAATGTTAATATTAAAATATTGACCATTATAATTTATGTTAATTTTCTAAATGACACCAAAACCATGGAGAAAGTGACGTCATATAACTATCTAAGAGATAATATACATCATAATATTATCTTTAACTTTACTACCAAGAAATTGGGTGGAATGATTACCCTTGCTTGGAAAAGGATAGAGAAAAAAATAGACCTTTGAGAGTGGCATAAAATGTAACTTTTCGTTGAGACTTATCACTATACGATTATGGGGCTTGGGGAATTATGGAGAAATATTAAGCAAATTCTAATGCTTTTCTGAACATATAAAGTTAAAATTAAAGAAAATTCATTGCATTAGATGCTCCTATGGAAAATGCATCTTTCTCCATTGATGACATAAGTATTACTAATTATCTAATGTACAAAAGAAAGATAAAAACCATGAAAGAAAAAAAAACATCTTAACATTACCTTAAGCTCTACTAAGAAACAACTCTTCCCACCTCTTCCTAAACCTCTATTGGCATAAAGATGTCAAATCTTGACTAAACCATTAGGGATTCAAGGAAAAACTCACTTTGTACAATATTGAGATTAATAAAAGTATTTTTCATTTAAATTAAAGATCAATTAGTGTCTTGTCAAGAATTAGAGGATCAAATAGAATTAAAATATTACTAAGAGGTGGTCATATAGGGTTTTGTCATGTGGTTAGGTAGAATGGATTTTATATCTCCCGCCAACTTCAATTCCCTGCAAGTGATATGATGGTAAACAATATTGATGTAATGAAGACATGCTTATGAATATTTTTGTATTAACCCTCTCTCTCCCCAAAAAAGAGAAAATAAATTCCCTTAAAAAATAGAAATAATACAAAGAAATTATTAATCGAAATAAAAATAAATAAAAATAATTTTAGTTAAATTATTATGAAAAAGCAACTCGACATTAAATTTTAATTTCCAAATAAATTTTAAAATAATAGCCGAAAAAAATTATTAATCCCAAATTTAAAAGTTAAAAATATTCACACTTGTTAATTCAACTTAAAACAAACTATTAAAAATAAAAATAAAACAAATGGTCGGCTTCAAATTTAATAAATAAAAAATAATCTTACTAAAAATTAACCACCACTACGTTATTAATAATGATTTAAATTATAATTAAATTTAATAAAATATTAAATTAATATATAAAATAAAATAATAAATAATTCGGTGTTTTAATTAAATTTAATAATCATTGGACGGTTTTTTACTTATCTTCTCGGCCAAGAAAGAAATTACGTTAATAAATTGACCAAAACCTTGCGGTTTCTTTTTTGGAATAATCATCCTTATCCTCGTGCGTATTCCGTTTCTATTTTACCATTTCCACTATTGAACAAAGGGTTTTCTCTAGATTTGGGTATTTGGGGTATGTATTGGGATCGCAGTGCAATCATTTCTTTAGGATTGGTTATTAATAAATAAATTAACACTAGCATTTGCACCAGATGTTGCAAAGGAAACGCCGTAAGGCAATAGATAACATATAACACTATGTAAAGCAATCGATAACATATAACACTATGTAAAGCAATCGATAACATATAACACTAATTAACGCTTCTTTGCCCCACCACCTTCGAGCTGGCACCTGCTGTGCTGGCAACCAACACCCGCACAATTTCGAACGATCCCTCGCACCAAACATTCATTTGCTCCATTCGCACAACCGGAACAGGTCCTCTCGAGCATTCATTTCTCCGGTTCACGGTGCTTGCTCACCTCGTAGGTCCGCTCGCGGTGCTGAATCCCGGCAGGCTGTGCCCTAGGCGTAAGGTAGATTATACTCTATGAACAATGACATCGACCATTTTGGCGGGCGCCCGGAAGGCCCATGCATACGAATCCCACCCCGTGCTGCTATAAATTTTCTACATTGGCAGCTCCCAGCGTCTAGCGAAACAGATACATTCAAGGTCTCCATTTGGGCGCAGGTTCAAGCGACGCTGAAGGTGTTTTCCCATTGCATCTTAATCAGTGACCAGATTTATAATGAACCACTTAGCCATTCAGACACCTTAAATAGTTTTTAGGACATGGTTTAATGGTTAATAGTTAAGTAGGGAGGTTTAATCCCAAACAAAATTATATATATCTGAAAATTGCTCCAAACGCGGTCCAATCTCAAGGATATATATCTGAAAACTGCTCCAAACACAATTTTTTTAGTTGAAAAAAATACAATAAACCACCGCCATTACAATTGCAAACTCAAGCGCCTGCATCCAGTGTGCTTGATTGTGTACTACCCACTTAGCCATGAAGGCCATGAAAATCAGATAATCCTAAACCACCGCCATTGCAAGCTTCCTACATCCACTATGCCTGCCTATGCACTTTGCCAGGTGCATAGTTTATTTGGGCTTTTCATTGGGGTGAGATTTTGAGTACAAATATATTCAATTCTGTGAGAGGAATT
>APFE030698053.1:22775-46751 GCA_000404065.3 Pinus taeda | reverse complement strand
ATATATATATTATATAAAAAACGCTCCGGGATTCGCTCCCAAACCGGGAGCTTCTGAAAATGTCGCTCCCGCTCCTGTTGTCGCTCCCACTCCCCGCTTTCGCTCCCGCTCCCAAGTAACACTGGTTTGGAGCATGATGATGAGGACATTGATGTTGATTTTGATGATGACTATGAGGATTGTTAATTCATAAGTCATGGGCTACCTATTGCCTTGAGGCTTGTATACCTGTAGTTGTTTTATATTTTCCATTTCTATTTGCCATTGCGGCATTGCCATTACCTATGTAACACATTTTGATTTGATGACTTAATGAGAAAACTATAGTTGTCAGTGTCTTTATCTTACTATCTTGTAACTGTAAGTTGTCTTTCATTTAGGAATCATGATTTATCATTTTATGTGACATGTATTTGAATTTTGTATGTACTATGCATGTTAATTGCTATAATGTTACTAACTTACTATTACTAACTTGCTTTGTAAATAGTAAAACTAACATCTAGATGCTCTATGTTTGAAATCAATGAATTTGTATCATTAATGAGAATTTATGTAAGAAATATCTAATTTTTAATATATATATATATATATATATATATATATATATTATTATTATTTATATATTTAGTATTATATTATATTTTTAATAAAATAATATATAATGAATCCTACGTGTCCTATTCCGGGGGGTCAATGTGTTCAAATCCAACTCTCGAATCTTGGTATCCTACGAATCCTAAATCCCCGTGTCAGGGGACATAGGTTGACGCAGACCCATTCAGGGTGACACAGGGCCAGCGCTGGGCAGAGAGGGGCTGACACAATGTAGAAAGACAGACGCTGGGGTTTTTGGGGCAGATTGGAGCTGAGGAGCTGCTAGAAGGTTTATCCGGGGTTTCAGACGGGACATTTGTCCCAAACTGAGAGGTATTATTGCCAAGGAAATTCTCTGTTGGGTAAGTCGGATTTGGCACCCAGATTGTACTCTGATATTGCTTAATAAGAAAACCCTCAGATAGCTGCACCAATTTTCCCACATTGGGTTTTTCCAGGGACATTGGTCCAAAAATAACAGTGTCATTTGGTGTGATTGTTTCTGTTTCCTTCAGTTGTTGATCTGTAATATGTTGAGCATGCACTAGTGTTTATAACTGGTAGACTTAGAAACTTCAACATAAAATAAGGCAAGCGAAGGTCTCTCAGGGTGTCTTAGTAGTCCTAAGACTCCAGGAAAGGCAAGCGAAGGGAGGGGAAGGCTATTCAACTAATACCACTGTAATATTCCTAGGGATTTTTTTCCCACTAAATAACAAAGCATGCATAGACAAAAAAACCACAAAAATTAAACACATGAATCAGATCACAAATATTCACTAAAAACTGCACTGCTAAGCCATTTTATTATAACATGAAAAGGGTACAATTAGGTGTTGGAAAGAGTGCACCTGGGCTTGCTCAAGGCAAGCTACCTAAGCCCAAATGAACAATAAGAAGTCCCCCTCAGGCACGCTACTGCTCTATCTCCTGGCTTTACATTGAACTGCTCATAAATACGATCTGGGTGAGAAGATATGCTGCTAGGGCCTCCTTCGATGCTTAGAAAATTTTGGTAAATTTACCTTGGCCTCTCCACCAAATACCCAGAATAACCCACGAAGGAATTGGGCTATCGTTGACCTTGGAAATTCGACCCTCTTTTCCCTCTATGGCTCTACTGATGGGAAATTCGACCCACCTGTCAATCCTGCTGCAAGCGGCCCCAAAAATAGTGGCAAACTCCAAGCAAAGGCTCTTTTGAACTCCTCAAATCTCAGGCCCAAACTCCCTTCACTCCTCAACCCCCAAGTGTGCGTCCTCCAAGCACTACGCAGTCCCTGTGCTGCTGCTAGTGTCTTCTCCCCACAAACTCACACTCCCACTACTGGAGCTATCAGAAAAGGATGGAACTCCCTCCTTGGGCTGGCACTCGAAGTCTACCGAAGCAAGGGTTGAGATCTCTGCTCGGAGACACTCATGTGCTAAACAACACTTGCAGACTTTGCTTTAGCTCAAGCGTGCTATGTCAAAGACAAGATTTCTGAATAGATGAATGAATCACCAAAGAGTGCTTTCCCTTCCTTTTTATCAAAATGCCTCCAACATACTCATGTGGGCCCACCTCGATTTCCTCACATTGAATTTCCCTCCAAGGCATGCGTATTCTCCATGTGGGCCACAATTCTCCATGTGTGGCCCCCACGCTCCACTAGGGGCTTGATATTCTCCTCCTCCTCTAATGTTTGGGGCTTGCTTTTAATCAAAAAATCAATGTGGGGCCTCTAAACCCACATTTCCTAAGTACAAACATGAATGAAGACAAAATTTACCAAAATTGATATTTCACTTAGTAATAATGTTAAGTGGGAATATCACACACCTTGAAATTGGAGCGTGCTTATCATTCAAGTGATATAAAGCTTCATACCTGGACGTTGTTTTCCTATGAGGTCAAAAAAGAATTTTTATCCCATGCGCTGCGCTTCGAGAGTTGCACTTGTCTTTTAATCCTGCCACTATGACCAAGTAAATTTTGACTGGCTGTTGTTTTGGTTTTTGGAGGTGAATTGTGCTCTTTGAGTTTGCCATGCAGAGTTTTCATCCTGAATTGTCATAAAACCTTAATCTAAGCCCCATTTCATCGCTGCTACCTCATTTGCTGTGCTTATTTGATATACACCAAGTTGCATTCAAGAAACTTTGGAAATCTTCTTTGCTGTGAAAATCATGTCAACCCCAGATAGGAAAAAGCACAAAGGAGGTGATATTGTGAGATTTGAACCTCAAGATTTCACTTTGATAAACTCAGACCTATCAACTAGAGTTGCCTTTGAACAAGTTGGTTGCATGAGATTTTGTGAGAAGATACAAGGGTTTAATGTACAACTCACCAAAGAATTTGCCATGAGTTTCAGTGGATTAAATGTTAAGGTTGAAGGGCTCACTTTTCTAGTATCAGATGTCACTATCTTAGTTGCCACAAAGATACCTCTACAAGGAGAGTAGCGGTTCAAGGGCATGCCTCTTGAGTCTTGACATAGCCAATCATAAAGATTTATTAAAAACCAAATATAGAAAAGAAGGATATGGAGCCATTGTACCTAGAGAATACTTGCTTGAGCCCTACAGTAAGCATTTTAAGGCCATCAATGTGAAAATTTCTAAATAGAAATCCAACTGCAGTGATTAATATTATTTCTTCTACTTTTCAACCAAGAAATAAGTTATTCATAGTGTTTCTACAACAAATATCGAAATAAATTCTACTGCAACCTTCAGAATTAAAATACAGCGGAAAGTGAATGCAAAGAAAAATACTAGCACAAGTATAACCACGTTGACAGTTATTTTTTGACAATTGTCCCTGGAAAATCCGAATGTGGCAAAACTGGTGCAGTAGATGAGGGTTTCTTTATTATTCTTCAACAAAAATCTCATGTACAAGATACAACCAATAGAATAGAAGAGGATTCCCTGTGAGAAATTTTACAAACACCTCTTGACGAGTTTCTGATCCAGGAGAGGACTTCCTACCCCGTTTGCGTCTCACTGCGTTAGCGCCTGCGTGAGAACTGCGCAGTCCCACGTTACACTGCCTCTGCGTTGTCCCTCCTTTGCGTCACAACCTATGCGTTGTCCTCCCTCTCCTCTGTGTCTTCTGCTCCTGACCTCCCCACTGATGCTGATACCCTCTCTCTCTCATTCTCACCTGCAACTCTCCCTCTGATTGGATTTTCTCTTGACGAACTTCGACCAATGAGAAAATCGATCTTACTTGGGTAACTAAGTATTTGCCTCTGGTTTATTTTCCAAATGCCCCTCGCTGTCCTTCTTATAATCTTCCAGTTGAGAACCAACTACCCAGATTAGATTCTAATCAACGGCTCAGATCATTTGGACTCGATCTAAGTCTTCTTCTAGAAGTTACACCCACAGTTTAGATTAATGCCCATTATTTATTTTAATTTCCTAAGTTTAAACTTAGGGACCCATTAAAAATAA
Organism: Pinus taeda; assembly: GCA_000404065.3. NCBI lineage: Eukaryota > Viridiplantae > Streptophyta > Pinopsida > Pinales > Pinaceae > Pinus > Pinus taeda. The sequence goes on along the minus strand of APFE030698053.1, from coordinate 42,710 downwards.
TTATTTATTTTAATTAAACTTTCTCTAGGTGGAATTTCCCAAAATTATTTCTGGGTATTGTGGAATACATATCTCTAAGCCTCCCTGCAAAATTTGAGACTTAGAGCAAATCCGATGCTACCAAAAATCAACACTCCCTCTTAGTGAGGAATGTGCTCTAGCAATGCGACCTGCCGAAGCATCACCTTGTTCTGTAACATCTCCCTCTGCGCTGTTGATGTCCGACATCACTGCCGACCAACTACTGCGCAAATGCTGCATCTATCTTGCCACTGCCAACACTGCATATGTACTGCAACTCCCTCTCATTCCCTGCCACTATAACTGAGAAATTACCTATTTCTACTACTGAAACAGATTCTCTACCATACCCATCTGCTCTCTGAACTGAATGAAATTAGCTCTTCCTGGAGCCTTTGTGAGTATGTTTGCTACGTGATCTCCTATGGGGACATAATGCAGTTGTACTGCCCCACGCTGAACACAATCTCTGATAAAGTGACATCTGATATCAATGTGTTTCGACTGATCATGAAATACTGGATTATCAGAGAGTTTGATATAACTTTGATTATCGCAGTAAACCCTGGTCACTTCCATCCTTTTTCTGAACAAACTCACAAGCAATTTTCTAAGCCATATAGCTTTGCACATAGCTGTGTTGGCTGCCATATATTCAGTTTTTTCTAAGCTCAGTGCTACCGAATTCTGCTTCCTGCTGCACTAAGAGATCATTCTTGATCCGACATTGAAGCAGTACTGAGAGGTAGTTTTCCAATCTACTTAACTACCTGCGCAATTTGCATCTGTGAATCCATTCAATCTGATGTCATCCCCTTGGGAGTATTTTAACCCATATCTGACTATTCCACACACATACCTGAGAATGTGCCTAGTTGCTGCCCAACACAACCTTTTCGGTTTCACCATGAACTGGCTAAGGGTGTTGACAATGAAGAAAATCTCTGGCCTAGTGTTGACTAGATACATGAGCGACCCAATGAGTTGTCTGTACAAGGTGGGGTCCACCTCCTTGTCTCCTGATGCATATATTTTCTTCCATTTGTTGATCATGGGAGTAGCCATGGGTCGACAATCCTGCATTCTGAATCTCTTGAGAATTTCTGTAGCATATCTTCCTTGCCCAAGGAAGATCTCCCCATTCTTCTGCCAAACTTCCAACCCTAGAAAATAATGCATCAACCCCATATCCTTCATGTCGAATTCTGCTTCAAGATTCCTCTTGGGGTCTCGTATGAGCCTAGATGACCTTGTTAAAAACAAGCTATCCACATATAATAATAGAATAAGTGGCTTATTCTCTACCATTAAATAGTAGAGATTGGGATTAACATCACTCTTTATGAGTCCCAACTGCTGCAAGTAACTATCAATTTGACCATACCATGCTCTGGGTGCTTGCTGGAGCCTATATAGGGCTTTCTTTAATATGCATACATGAGTTCTCTTTTCATGAGTTTCGAAGCCTTCTGGTTGTTCTATATACACTTCTTCTTCTATCACCCCTTTCAGAAACGTTGTCTTGACATCCATATGGTGAATCTCCCATCTCATTTAAGCTGTTAGGGATATAACAAATTTGATAGAGGTATATTGGGCTATTGGGGCAAAGGTCTCTTCATAGTCTATTCCTTCTTTCTGTGCGTACCCTTTTTCCATGAACCTAGCCTTGTACTTCTCTATATTTCCATCTGCAACATACTTGATCTTGTAGATCCACATTTATCCTACAATTGATCTGTCCTCTGGTCTACGTACTGCTTCCCAGACATCATTCGTTATGATAGAACTAGACTCTTCTACCATGCATCCACCCAAACTTGGTGTTGAATGACTTCCTGAAAGCTAGAGGGTTCTTCAAGCTGTGCTACCAAGGCCTGGTATCTGTCAAGTTGTCTACGCTGCCTCTTCTCGATTCTAGGAGCTCCAACAAACTCCTCAACGTCCCTCAGCTCTGCCGTACTTCCCTACTGGTTCTACCACTGGTGGTGGGAGGCTCAATCAAATCCTCCTAGTCATGTCATTCCATCTGCTGAGAACTATCTAGATTTTCTTCTTTTGAGGAAATGTTGGTACTGGTCACACTGTACACGATCCAGGTGTTTGTGCTCCGGCATGTCCTCCTTGCTGTCCCTGTTGCTGCTAGACTAATGGAACATCTACTGACTGACCTTCTGCTAGCATCCCTTGGGATTTCCTAAAAGCTCTATCCTCCATGAACTTCGCATCTTGTCTCACTACAATCTTCTTGCTGCTAGGAATGTAGATTCTGTATGCGTTTGTGGTTTCGCTGTATCCTACGAGATACCCCATTTCTGCATTCGGTTCTAGTTTACTGCACTTTTTGTCTAAAATGTGACAATATGCCACGCTTCCAAATATCTTGAGATGACTTAGTTCCAGCTTCTTCCCTGTGAAGACACCTTCGTGTGTTCTCTTCCCCAACGCTCTGTGAGGAGTTTTATTATGCATATATACCGTTGTGTTGCAAGCCTCTACCCATAAGAATCTAGGCAAGTCTTGATGATACAACATAGCTTTTGCTGCCCCAAAAATAGTTCTATTTTTCTTCTCTTTATTCCATTCTACTCCTGATTATATGGAGTTGTCCATTCTCTTTTGATGCCCTCCTTTGCGCACAAATCTGTGAAGTCTTTGTCCATATATTCTCCACCATTAGCTGAACACAATACCTTTATCTTTTTCCCTATCATGTTTTCAACAAGAGCCTTAAACTCTCTGAATCGATCAAAAACCTCATCCTTGGTCTTTAAGAAATAGCTTTAGGTTTTTCTAGAGTGATCATCAATAAAGGTGACGAAGTACTCGCCACCACTAAGAGCTCTTGTGGACATTGGACCACATATATCTGAGTGTATCAATGCCAATACACATTCTGCTCTATTGTTGCTTCTGGAAAAAACTGCTTTAGCGTACTTCCCTAGTACACATCCTCTGCATAAATCATCATGCTCAGTACTAAGGAGTGGAACTCCTGTAATAGTCTCTTTGAGCATCCTCAGTGCTCCATGGTGTAAGCGTCCCATTCGCCTCTGCCATAATTCATTCAATTCCTTTTCAACATTATGATTGTTGCCTATTAGTGCCATTGGAGACTCGAGCTGCAACCTATACAGTGTATTTCTTCGAGCTCCAATTTGTCTCTTCTTCTTCCATCTTAGATGTTTGACGTATACTTTCTTTCCAATGAAGTAGACATCATATCCCTTGTCCTGTAACTAGGACACTGAAATCAGATTCATTCCTAACCCAAGCACATGCAGAACATTGGTGGCTCAAATGTTGGTTCTTGCTTCCGTTTGAAATTCTATGGTGCCTCTCCCTAGTGGAGTACACTTCATTTTGTTTTCCACAGTAATCTGGAAGTCCATTTGTTCTTCTTGATAACTCGAGAAATATTTTTGTACTCCAGTTATATGGGCTGAAGCCACGCTATCAATGTACCAAACATCTCCTGACGCTGAACTTGCTAAGCATGCAAATTCTTCTTCTAATCTGGAAGGTAATTCAAAGACATCTTGAGTTTTCATCTTTGTGTTATTTTTCTAACGATCTCTGACGCTATCCTGCCCAAACAACTATTGCAGGAAAAACGACGTCTTCTCCTGAAGATTGCTCTGCGCTGCTACCTTTATCACTAGAAAACTTCAATTTGGTAATCTTCCTCTCTGTCAACTCTCTCAGAGAGAGATTTTCTCATGAGATTTTTTCCCTTCGAGGGTAGACTACGCAATTCTTATGGGATTTGATTTTCTGCCCATGTAGTAATTTTGTACTCCTTCCTTCTCTTTAACACTTGTTGTCGCGGTTTGCACTCCTACTTAACCTTGCTCTAATATCATGTGAAAATTTCTAAATAGAAATCCAACTGCAGTGATTAATATTGTTCTTCTACTTATTAGCTCAGAAATAAGTTACACTGTTTCTACAACAAATATCGAAATAAATTCTACTGCAGCCTTCACAATTAAAATATTGCGGAAAGTGAATGCAAAGAAAAATACTAGCACAAGTATAACCACGGTGACAATTATTTTTGTTCAATTGTCCCCGAAAAATCCCAATGTGGGAAAACCAGTGCAGCAGGTGAGGATTTCGTTATTATTCTTCAGCAAAAATCTCATTTACAAGATACAACCAGCAAAATAGAAGAGGATTCTCTGTGAGAAATTTTACAGACACTTCTCGACGAGTTTCTGATCTAGGTGAGGACTTACTGCCCCGTCTGCGTCTCACTGCGTTAGTCCTTGCGTGAGACCTGCGTAGTGCCAACGTCACACTACCTCTGCGTTGTCCCTCCTTTGCATCACAGCCTGTGCATTCCCTCCCTCTGCTCTGCGTCTTCTGCTCCTGATCTCCCGACTGAGGCTGATACCCTCTCTCTCTCCTTCTCACCGACAACTCTCCCTCTGATTTGATTTTCTCTCGCTGAACTTTGACCGGTGAGAAAATCGATTTTACTCGGGTAATTGAGTATTTGTCTCTGGTGTATTTTCTAAATGCCTCTCGATGTCCTTCTTATAATCTTCCAGTTGAGAACCAACGACCCAAATTAGATTCTAATCAATGGCTCAGATCATTTGGACTCTATCTTCGTCTTATTCGAGAAGCTACACCCACAGTTTATATTAATACCCATTAATTATTTTCATTTCCTAAGTTTAAACTTAGGGACCAGTTAAAAATAATTAATTATTTTAATAAAACTGTCTCCGGGTGGAATTTCACAAAACGATTTATGGGTATTGTTGGATACATATGTCTAAGCATCCCTACAAAATTTGAGACTTAGAGCACATCCGATGCTACTAGAAATCAATAATCCAGAGATACTTTACTTGTGAGGGAAAATTTGGGAGGATCTAACAATATCATTTTAGGCTTTGGATGCTTCACAAGAAAGAGCCCTTTAAACTTGCCCTTCTATTTGTTTAGAAGCCTTAGCAAGATGGCAAACAAAGTGCAAGGAAAACAAAGGCAAGTGGAACCTAGTCTTTTCCACTTTTCTTTGACTAAATTGTTGGTGTTGGAGGAATTAAATAGGAGAAATCAATCATGGCAGTGATTTATAAATTCTTCAAAATTGGCAGTTGACTTACCAACCAGTTCTCTGAGTAAGAATGACACACCATCATTACTGGAAAAAGACATACAATCACCAATTGGAATTTCTGTGAAAAGACCATGAGTTGCCGTAGACCTATCAGAAAAGAAGAAAGGTAAGAAGTTGCATTTTTGCATTTTTCTCCTAAAGTAGTGAAGGTTCTCGCGAAGCCCCTCACTAGATCTATTGCAAAGAAGTCTCCCTTGGAACAAACATTTGAGCAACCATCTGAACCTTTAGAGGCTATACCAGAAGACATTGTTCCAAGTGACAAAGACAAGGAGATTTTGGAGTTACAAGAACAGTTAAAGAAAGCACACTTGGTCATTGCCCAATTGCAACATGATAACAAGGAATTGAAGAAGGTTGCTCTAGAAAGGACAACTAAGGCTACTGAAGAAGAACCAGTGACAAAGACCACTCCATCTACCACTAAGTCTAAAGGAAAGGAGAAGATAGTGGGAGAGGACATTCAATAGGTACAAGCTCCATCAACTAGAGTCACTAGATCTTCAGCTAGAAAATTGTAAATGTAGGCAAAAAAGACAATACAAGAGGAGAAGAAAACAAAGATAGATGAAGGCCAACATACTTTTAACAGGTTGAGGATGCAATTGAAGAAAGGCCACATTGAGATTGCTGAACTCAAGGAACAAGATGAAAAACATTACATAGGCAACTGAAAAACATACACAGGTAAAACCTTTCCATGAGGAAGGAGTTGAGAGCTACCAAGTAGCAGTTGAAGGAGATACAGGAGAAAGACATAGGTAAGTTGGATTTGCTGGCTCAAGCAGCCAAAGTTTGACGCTAAAACAGGAAAATCAAAGCAATTTTGGCCTTTTTGTTTTTTGTTCAAGGATGATGGTTGAAAGAGATTGTATAAGGAGGTCATGTACTATTTGAGGCTTCCTTGAGAGTACAATCAATTAGACCTCAAGAAACCATGAAACTTTGTTTAAAGAGTAGCTTAAACAATTTTTTTTGTATTTTGGCTAAGCATTAGGGTTTTTGGAAATCATGGATTTTTTCATCTTTTTGGTGAGTGGAGGTTTGAAAAGGAGTATCAAGAATGTTTACATCATCACCAGGTTGCGCATCTTGTTCAGAGACCTCAGTATTGGTCAAAGCCCATGGAGGACAGGTTTCACTATGCTTTTGCTGTAGGTGGATTTTTGAAAGTTGGGAGCTTTGCATCATGGAAGAAGGTTTCTAGAGAGGAAGATGATGTTGTCCAGACCATTTTGCACATGTACCAGGCATCAAGCAACTCAGGAGGTGAATGGAGCTACACCAACCACCTATTCGCTGCACTTTCATTTTGCGTTTTTGTTGAACTAGGAGGTTGCCTAGCGTCGAGGCTGTGTTTCCACATAGTCAACCTTTTGACCAAGAGTTTCATGTCTAAAAGCTTTGTAATTTGTTTTTATCATCTTGGTTAATATTATGAGGCATCTAAGGACCTTGGAGCTTGTTTTAGGCTTTGAAATTAATGTAAATTTGTTTTAGAAAGCCTTGGTCAAACAATTCCTAGTTTTTTGGAAAACAATGAAGGTGACAAAATATTCAACACCACTAAGAGGTTTTGTGGACATGGGTCCGCAGATATCTGAGTGTATCAACCCCAGAACACTCTTAGCCCTATTGTTGCTTTTGGAAAATGTTGCCTTGGCGTACTTGCCTAGTGCGCATCCTCTGCATACATCATCTCTTTCGTACTTAATTTTGGAACTCCTGATACTGTTTTCCCAAGAACTTTTAGAACCCCATGGTGTAAGTGTCCCATCCTCCTGTGCCATAGTTCATTCAAATCTTTTTCCCCACTGCTGCCTATCAATGCCATTGGAGATTCTAATTGTAATCTATACAACCTGTTACTTCTAACTCCAATTTGAGCCTACTTTTTCCAACTCGGGTGTTTGACATATACTTTCTCCTTAATGAAGAAAATGTCATAGCCCTTGTTTTGAAGTTGAGATACAGAGAGTAAGTTCATCCCCAATCCTGGCACATGCAACAGATTGGTTGCTTGAAGCCGATCCCCTGCTTCCATTTGAAAGACTACAATACCTCTTCCTACGGGGGTACATTTTGCCTTATTTCCCATGGTAATATGAAAATTCATCCTTTTTTCTTGATAATTCGAAAAAAATTCTCGTATTCCTATCATGTGCCAAGAAGCCCCACTATCTATATACCAAACCTTAGAGGAGGCAGAAGTCGCTAGGCAAACGACTTCTTCTTTCAGTCTGGAAGCTAACATAGAATAATCGTGATCCATGATCTTCATGCTCTCTTCATTCTTTGGAGATCTGCGTGAGTCCCCCCGAGTTGATGGCCTGACATCATGCTCCTGACTTAGCAAATTCTTCAATCCTATTGCTCAATCTTTGCTTTGATACCATGTGAAATTTCTAACACGAAATTCTACTGCAGTAACTAATTTTTCCACCTACTTATTTCTCACAATAAGTTATTTACGAAACCCTTCAGTAAACATTAAAATAAATTCTACTCTAGTTATCACATAATTACATAGAGAAAATAACAGTGATATACAAGCACAAGAATCAATCAAATCAACACAGTTGTTTTTGGACAATTGTCCTCGGAAAAAGCCCAATGTGGGAAAACGGTGCAACAAATGAGGGTTTATTTATTAACCTGTAGCAACAATCACTTTACAAGGAATGATTCTACAGAAAAACTGAGACACTTCTGAGAGAAACACCTGAGACAAAGTTTCTCCACTTCTTGGAGAAGCTCTGACACCTTGGAGATCCTTCACCCACTTCTGCATCACTTTTGTGTCACTGTGCGTCAGCGTGCGTCTCGAATGGTGCTGTCTCCCTACTCTTCCCTCTACACTGTCTCTCGAATGCCCTGTGTCACCTCCTCCTTAGTCTCTGATTGCTGTTGATGCCCTCCTCTTACTTTACCCTGCAACTCTCTCTCTGAAATTGAACTCCTTCTCCTTGAGAATTGATTTCCTTTGGTTACTGAGTATTTTCCCAGTATGTCTTTGAATGACTCTCAAGTCTTCTCTTATACTTTTCCTGTTGATGAATCAATGAGCGAGATTAAGTCTCTAATCAACGACTAAGATTAAAACAGACTTGATCCTCGTCTCTTAGAAGCTCCTCACCCATATCTTTATTAATACCCATTAATATTTTTATTTTCTTAAGTTTAGACTTAGGAACCCATTAAAAATATTAATTATTTTAATGATTCCTCATCCGGTGGAATTTCTCCAAACGATTTCTAGGTCTTGGAGATCTCATGTGTTCTAGCCCCTCCACAAAATTTCAGAGCTAGAGCGCATCTGATGCTACCCAAAATCAACACTCCCTCTTAGCGAGGAATGCGCTCTAGCAATACTTCCCAACAAAAGCATCACATTGATCCACGACAACGATCTTTTGCGCTATTGATGCTCGACCCACTGCCCCTCATCCATTGCACTGCTGCAACCTGTGCTACTGCCAATGACACTGTAACTGTCATCGCTATATCTTTACTGCAGCTCCCTCTGAATATGTTGCATCATGCTGCCCATAGCACTGCCACTGCTAATTGCTGCACTGCAACTCCTTATACTATCCGCTTCAACTTACTGAAACAGATTCTTCACCATCCCCATCATCTCCTTGAAGTAAGCAGTTCTTCCTAGGGCCTTGGTGAGAATGTTTGCCACCTATTCTCCTATTGGGGTGTACCTCAACTGTATTACCCCTCGTTGGACACAGTATCTGATAAAGTGACACTTGATATCAATGTGCTTCGACTGATCATGAAAGACTGGATTCTCAGAGTGCTTGATGCAACTTTGATTATCACACAAAATACTGGTCGCTTCCATCTTTCTCTTGAATAGATTTACAAGCAATTTCCTAAGCCATTTGGCTTCGCACGATGCTGTGCTAGTTGCCATATATTTGGCTTCAGCTGAACTCAGAGCCATAGATTTCTATTTCCTACTACACAAGGAGGACATTCTTGATCCAATGCTGAAATAGTACCCAGTGGTACTTTTCTGATCTACTAAGCTTCTAGCGCAATCTGGATCAGTGAACCCACTCAACTTGATGTCATTGCCTTGGGTGTACATTAGTCCATGCTTGACTGTTCCTCGTATATATTTGAGAACATGCTTCGCTGTTGCCCAGTGCGCCCTCTTTGGTTCTACCATGAACTGACTGAGGGTGTTGACAGCGTAACAAATGTCCGGCTTGGTATTGACTAGATACATCAGGGACCCTATGAGCTGCCTGTACAAGGTGGGATCGACTTCTTTATCTTTGGATGCATTAATCTTCTTCTAGTTGGTGATCATTGGAGTAGCCATAGGTATACAGTCCTACATTCTGAACCTTTTGAAAATCTATGTAGCGTATCTCCCTTGCCAATGGAAAATTTCACCCTTCTGCTGCCAAATTTCCAACCCCAGGAAATAATGCATTTGTCCCAAATCCTTCATGTCGAATTTTGTGGCTAGGTTCTCCTTGCAATCTTTGATGAGCCTGGATGATCCTATCAAAAAGAGATCATCCACATATAAAACCAGGATTAGAGGCTCATTCTCTACAACCAGATAGTAGAGGTTAGGATCTGCGTCACTCTTGACGAATCCCATTTTCTGCAAGTAGCCATAAATTCGATCATACCATGCTCTAGGTGCCTGTTTAAGCCCATACCGAGCTTTCTTCAATCTACATACGTGAGATTTCTTCTCATGCGTCTCAAAACCCTCTAGTTGTTCAATGTATACTTCTTCTTCTATCACCCCATTCAAGAACGCCGTCTTGACATCCATATGTTGCAAAGTTGAAGAATTCCAAGGAAATGTATGGTAAGCTGGTTAGGATGTATAGGGTCAACAACTTGAACCATATTCTATCTTTAAAGAATCAACTGAAGAATATTAAGATGGATTAGGGGGAGACTGTGCAGTCATACTTCATGAGGATATCCCAACTCAAGGATCAGCTGTTGTCTACCAGAGAAATTACATCTGATCGAGAGCTGGTACTAATTGCACTTGGAGGTCTTCCTCCTATTCGGGAAACATTTATTACCACCAATAGCAATAATGACAGGATCCCTTCATTTGATGAGCTATTGGGAAAGTGCACTCAAGAAGAGGCTAGGCTGATTTCGAGAGGAAGAATCCAAAAACATGGAGGAGGAGAACCCTCTGCATTCGCTGCTCAAGACAAGAAGAGGAAAGGAAGAGGAAGACTATATAATTCAAGAAATCTTGCACCAACATCCAGGGACTCCAATGGAAGAGTGAAAAGGGACAGGGACTTGTCACATATTCAATGTTACAATTGGCAAAAGCATGGTCACTATGCATGATGTTGTCACACAAAGTGTCTAGGGAATGCGACAACGCTCAGAGTAAGGGATGTCACTCTAATCCTTAATCACTCCATTTAGACTCTCTCCTAGACAAGTCAACGGGGGTAGTCCCTAAGGTAAATGGATGAAGATAGTCTGTGGAACACAGGCTCTAGGAGATTTTAAGGATGAACAACTTAATGAATTTAGAACAAGTCTTGGTTAACTAAGATAGATAAATTAAAATTAGACACAACCACAAGATAAAAATGATTATAGACCAATGCCTCTGTATTGAATTAACCATAGACTAAACAGAAACAAGTTACCCAGAGCAATTTATAATGTGGCAAAGCGACGATCATGAATAAAAATGCTCAAGACTTTAGCATGCAGGATAATCTAGCAAATTTTTTTATGATTTTTAAAACATTTATTGCACCTAACAATAGAGAAATCACTACCACAAAAGAACACCAAGGAACCTTAGTTCAACAATTTAATTATTCCTTAGGCAATTAATTGAATGGTAAATGAAGAAATCAAGATCTTTTAATGTGACTAAAAATTAAATCAAAAGGGCTTAGTCAAAATTAAATTTTTATGGGCCCTAGCTTAGATTCCCCCTTTCGATTTATTTCTTTTGCAATTCTAAAGTCACATAAATGATTTTTTTTTTTTTTTTTTTTTTTTTTTTTTTTTTATTTTTTATGAATGTTTTTTTTAATTTTTTTTTAATGAAAATCAAATAAAAGAAGGAAATCGAAAAATAAAATTAAACATTCATCGTTCAAATAAAATAAAAAAAAGAAAAAGAAATCAAGTAAAAAATGTAAAACAAATTGAAAAGTCAAGAAAAAAAAATAAAAATTTAGGAGTTTTCGTTTTTTAATGAAACAAAACAAAATATGAAAAGTTAATTTTTTTAAGAGAAAAGCCAACCCAAAAAATCAATTTTATATGAAACCTAACCCTAATAAAACATTGAAACAAGAAAAGGAGAAATCAGGTGTTGAATATGCAGGTTTTGACGGCGGTAACAAAGAATGGAAGTCTGTGAGATCGAGCAGTAGAGCAGGCGTCGACAAAAAGGAGCTTGGAGATGTAGCAAGAGGAGGGATGGAGCCGTGGGATTGGAGTGATGGGTTGTGGCCACATGCAGATGGAGAGGAGGGCTACTGACATGTTTGGAGCAGCATTAAGAAGAAGTCGCAGGTAGGGAAGAGCACGCAGGTTGGGACGCGAAGGAGCAGAGGAGAGGCGGCGTGAAGGGTTCGATGACAACAAGAGAGGGAAAGAAACGACAATAGTGAGGGCTTGTGGGTTTGATGGAGAAAGGATATGGCATTGGAGGATGCACGAGAGTAGGAGGAGGCAACGAATTTGCTTGGGGTGGTATGGTAGCAAGGGAAGAGAGGAGAACGCAGCAGAGAAAAGCACAAACAACAGGAAAAAAGAAATGAAGACCTCAGGCAATAGATAAAATTCGAATTTTTTTTTACGGCAAGAAGAAAAAACCCAGATAGCAGCTCCAGGCAGCCAATGGTAGCTTTTAAAAAACCCAAAATAAACCTAGAAAAGCGAATATTAGATCGATACATTTTTATGTATCAAATTTGGCAGTGAAATCCTTGTAAAATTTTCAGATTAAAATTTTAAAACCCTTGGACTGCAAAGGGTTGGATAATATTCCTGCAAAAACGATTTTAAGGCTAGATTTTACCCTCCATGGCCTAGATCTGGTTTCAAATCGAACTTCTCTTTTAGATCTGCAAGTTGTACCTGAAAACAAAAACACCCAGAACCTAGTAAAAAAAAAAAATTCCAAGTCAAAAAACCAAGAAAAATTTACAGGTCTATGCACAAGAATGGTAGATCTATCAGATCTGAGGAGTATGAGTCCAACTCCGCTCTCAGATTTGATAATCTAAGGCTTTCAACAGCTAAATCTGCCAATTTCCCACACAAAAATTAAATTTTTAAGTTTTAAAGGAGGTGCTTAACTCAAAACCCTTCGTATATTCTACATAAAATCTTATGATAAGCCCGGAGCTAATTTAGCCGGGCTCTTCAGAAAACATAGATCGAGAGTTAGTTGGTCCAATTGAAAACTTTCCCTAATGCCCGATGATCTAAAAATCAAAATTTTCCTGCAAAACTCAATCCAACCATCGAAATAGAGCGAGAAAATGATAATTAAATTAAGATAAATAGAGATACCTGCTATTCTATTCAAAATTTAAATTATCATTTAAACCCCAGCGATTGAGGAAGATACCTATACTGAAATCACTCTTCAGAAGCTATTATCAATGGCTAAAAAAAATTATGCATGAAAACAACACATCTTACAATATTTCCATGAAAAGTAACACCAACGAAATTTAACCCGAAAGTCTTTGTTTATTATAAAAAAAAAAATTACACGAGCTTTTTGCTTAGCACACGACTCAGAGATCGGATGGATCAATTGACAAATGACTTCCTATTTAAAGATAAATCCTCCAACGGCTAGTTCGAATGATCCTCGTCAAAGCAATCTCGACCATTGATGAAGATTAAAATTTCTTTTAATCTCATCCGTTGAAATATTTAATTCTCAAGGAAATTCAAATTCTTCAATTAAACGTATCGTAATTAACTCAAAAATTAAAATTTTGAGTTAATTTCCTCAAAATATTGACTTTGATTTAACCCCGGGGATCAAAGGCTTAAAATTGATCAAAATAATTAATCTACTTTAGTCTTTGGACCTCTTAAAATTTAATTTTTAAGGACCGACGAATTTTGCCTTTGGAGAATTTAAATTTACCTAGGACCTATAATTAATTGAATTTCTGGTTTAGGATTTTAATTAATTTTTGGTCAGAAAATTTAATTAATTAACCTATAAGGGGATAAATTATTTTTCCAATTCTCAAGACACCTTATATCATGATTTTCATATTTTTTACATCCTAAGGGGGGAAACCCATTTGTAATAGACTCTCACAGACTACCCATTTTTGTGACACAAATATAATTCAGCAGACCAAACAATTTGTAATAAAATAACCTAACGAAATAGTTAGGATTATTACCAAATCATTTTTACATAGACTCGATCTAGAATACTAGGACTTTCCTAAGATCCCAGTGACAAAATACATTTCAACTTTGGGGTAAGACTGAAGGAAAACTCTGCCGACCATCCGAGAATGGATCGATGAGACAAAAAGACCTCCAAGAATGTAGATCGTCACCAAAAAAGTAGGTTTACGTAGATTGTTACATACATGACACGGATATGCTGAGATTATTTACATCACATACATGCAGAATGGGTTTACATTATAACATTTTGTAAATCAGGCTGATGATGATAGCTGAACGACACAGCCACATCGATCAGGGGCTATCCATTTTGTGAAAAGAGGGGGTGTACTACGATGGGTCGTTGACACGTAGTGGTCAACATCTGGCTCTACTTGGGGACACGTTGCTATAGCGGAGGAATGTGAGAATCCAGAATCTGCATCCACGCAACACATAAGATAACATAAGTAGTGTCCATCCAAAAATCATCATACAATATTAAGCACAAGAAAGATATAATCTCTTCATTTATTCACTATACTAATAACATGAAAAACATAAATCTGACATAACTACAAAATGAAAAGCTGAAATGAAAGGGTGTAGGGTTAGGAATACAATACAAAGGATGCCTAGTGGCATCAAATGTCCTCTCTAAAGTACAATTTGAGCATTTGGCCATTCGCAGGTAAATCTAGTGGTTCGCCTTCCAACGTGCTCAAATGGAATGAGTTGGGTCCAGTAATGCCTTGAATGATTTATGGCCCTAGCCACAAACTGTCAAACTTGTTATGCTTTCCTGGTTTTTCATTCTTTTGATCCGACAACAAGACCATATCTCCAACTTGCAAAGATCTAAGATGAGATTTTTTGTCAAAGCTTTTCTTGATGTTAGATTGATTCTTATACATATTATCAAAAGCCTTCCTACGAGTTTCATCCAGCTCTAAAGCTGATCAATTTTATTTTGGACAACTATTCTATCATTAGTAAAGTGCTAAAGGAGTTGGTACGTTGGCAATTTAAGGTGCACTGGCAAAGTTGCATCTAGGCCATAGACTCATTCAAAGGGACTTTTACCAATAGCTTTCTTTTTTGTTATCCTTTCTGCCCACAAAGCATACTTGATTTTACTGTTCCAAGATCGCTTGTTATCTCCAACTATTTTCTTGATAATGGTTATAAGATTTTTATTACTTGATTCAACCAGGCCATTACTTTAAGGATAATACTTAGATGAATGAGATAACACAATTCCATACTTAAAACAGAATGATGAAAGTTCCATAGAATTCAAATCCAGTAATTATTTGATTTTCAAGAAAGTCCATAATAACCTTTTTAGTAGCATTCTTAGCTAGAATGGCTTCTACCCATTTTGTAAAGTAATTAGTAGCAGTCAAAATCCATGAGTATCCATTGCTAGAATTTTCATGAAATTTGCCTATGAAATCCAAACCCCAATGCTGAAAAGGAGCCCCAACAACCACAAGTTGAAGGGGTAGGGCAGCCAGCTTCTGTTTCTCAGTGAATAGTTGAAAAGATTGGCAACTTCTAGCAAATTTTTGCACATCAGTAAAAATTGAAGGGTAGTAATATCTAGCTCTAAGGATTTTGTGGGCGGTAGTTCTGGTAGCATAATGCCCTCCACAAAATCCAGACTGAAACTCGGAAATCAACTTTTTAGACGCAACTTCATCAACACATCGAAGTATAATGCCCTCTAGATTTTTCCACGCAAGGCCATTCTTCATGAGACAATACTTAGAAGCCAATAATTTAAGAGCCCTTCTTTTATGAGCAACCAAATGGCTAGGACATGTAAGATTCAATAGGTAATATATAATATTCTTGTACCATTCATGCTCTCCTAACCTTTGCAGCTCAGGCGAAGATGAATTGTTAAGACAAATCAAACCAAGAGCTTTCTCATTATCTTCAGTTAACATATCGGCTAAACCTTGACCCTTGACCAACTTGGTGGGTTTAATTTCCTAATCATATTCTTGAATTTTCATTACCCACCTAGCACGGGTCCCTAAGCAATCAGTTTGAGTTAATATATCTTTGACAACAGAATGCGGAACGTAAGCTATGACTTTGGAATATCCCACATATGTCCTAAAATGCTTAAGAGATTTAGCTAAGGCATAAGCTTGCTTTTCCATGGTAGTGTAATTGAACTCATAATTCTGAAGCACTCTACTCATAAAAGCAATAGGTTGTTCTTGCCCATCTTTATTTTTTTGAAGTAAGACACCGACAATGGTATCTTCAGAAGAAAAAGAGAAAATCATGAAATCTTTGGAATAATTGGGACTGATTAAAACAAGAGCCTTGGCTATAGCATTCTTTATCTCTTGAAAAGCCTTTCTACTGTCTTCTTTCCACAAAAAATTTGCATCTTTTTTCAGAGGACTTTGAATAGGCTTTGCTAATTTTGCATAGTTTGGAATAAATCTTCTAAGGAAATTTATTTTTCCTAAGGAGTGGAGGGATTTTAGATTATGGGGCAGAGGAATCTTTTGAATTGCCTCAACCCTTTCAAGATCAATCTTGATCCCATCCTTTGAAATCATGTGACCAAGTAACTTCCCTTCAGTTACCCCGAAGATAGATTTAGCAGGATTCAAGGAAATGCCAAACTCCCTACATTTGTTAAAAACTTGCCTAAGATGACTTATATGATCAATACAATTCTTAGAAAAAACAATAAGGTCATCTTGATATATTTCAATGAATTTTCCAATTAAACCTTTAAAAGCATAGTCTATGGCCCTTTGGAAAGTAGCCCCAACATTCGTTAAACCGAAAGACATTCTTATGTATTCAAATGTTCCCCATGGTGTGGTGAAAGTCATTTTATGTTGATCCTCCTTTTTTACCCAAACTTGATTATATCCAGAAAAACCATCTAACAATGACATCATCCCGGATCCCGTCACTCTTTGCAACATGGTCTCCATATTTTTTTTTCTACGTTAAGACTAACCTAAGTACCCACGGGGGATTTGAACCGGTGACCTATCGCAAGGAGTGCCTTAACAGTGCACCCATTCACTGTCAATCCAAAGCCCTGTGGGCAACATGGTCTCCATATTAGGCAAAGGGTAATTATCCTTTTTACAAGCTAAATTAAGGTTTCTGAAATCGACACACAATCTGATTGTACCATTCTTTTTCCTAACGATCACCAAATTTGAGCGCCATGTAGAATGCTTAGTTTGAGCAATAATGCCGACAACCAACATCTTTTTGAGCTCCTTTTGGATTAAGGGGGCCAATTTAGGATTTATTTGTCTAAGTTTCTAATGAAATGGCTTAGCATTTTCATCCTTTAAGGGAATAGTACGTTCCATAACATCTTCCCTATAGCCTTTTAATTCATCATAAGAAAAAGCTAATACATCCCTGTACTCGTGAGGTAAATTTATTAATTTCTTTCTTTTATTTTCATTAGTACCCTTACCAATCTTAATAATTCTAGAATCTTTTGATGTACCAATGTTCACTTCAACAAACTCTCCAGGATCAATTTTATTTTCCTCTTTCTTCTTAACAACATCATGCCGATCAAAGTGTTTCTCAAGAGCAACAACATTCCTAGTAGGGTTTAAAATATCTTCATCAATATCAGGTCCATCCTCGTTATAATTTACTTGAAAACCCTAAAACTCATCCAAATTGTCTAAGAAGCGAATAATCTGTCTTTCATCATCAAAGACTTGCCAATGCTCAAAATTATCTGGGTCAGAAGGTCTAAAAACAATTTCCATCTTAATTTTATATTCAATTAAATTATCAGATAATTGCATGGTGGAAGCAACAACAACTAACTCATCGGCCAAACCATTTTTCTCCCTTGGGATAGCTTCAAGGTTAATGGCATCACAATATTCCATGGTATCCCACACAACATTCCTATAATTTTCTAATCTCTGATTTTACATGTGAATTTATTTTTAATCTGCATGATAACTAAATCTGAATCACCCTTGATACTTATCAATTTAACTTTTAAAGGTTTTTCCAATTCAATACCCAACAACAAGGCTTCATATTCAGCCTCATTGTTGGTCGCTTCAAATTCTAATCGATAGGCAAATTTGAAAATATGACCAAGGGGAGATTTTAAGACAATCCCCACACCTTTACCATGCCTAGATGTTGCACCATCAAAGTATAAATACCAAACCTTATCTTTTAGATTACCCACTTTTTTGTCAACCTTGGCCTCCAAGGGAATGATAGAATTAGACAGGATAACATGATTCCCTAGGCTAGGTTGTTCACTTATGATTTCATTGTGGGGACTTTTAGGATCCTCCACGTGGAATCTCCTTTCAGGCTCTCTGTTTAACTTAAGATATCTTTGATAATTAGGGGAAGGAATCATAGCATATGACCAACACATTTTTATGCTTCCTCCTAAATCAGAAGCCCATTTCCTAGACAACAACATACCCCAAGCATCAGGCACATCAACCACAGCTATGTCCATGACAATCATGATATAAGGGTAGACAGACATAAGGACTTGTAAGTCCTTAATCAACCCATGAACTTCAATTTTCTTTGAATCCATGGCACACATGTTATAGTACGGCCTAGATATCCTTAAATTAAGTTGTTCCATGACTCTCTTAGTCATCACACAAGCGAAAGCACCAGAGTCAAGCATGCAGTTATATAAGCGATAATTGCTGACAAGAAAAGTGATGAAGAATGGAGAGTGTTCTTTATTATTAGAGTCCATACTTTGCAAGTATATGGGAGCATCCTGGTAGAAAGCCTCAAGAGGTTCCTCTTGAGTGGCATTTACCTTGGTGCTACTAATAACATTCAATAACTTAGTCCTTTGGGAGGAGATCTTTACTATTTCGGTGACAGGGACCAAAACTTTAGAGTTATTAAACCAACCTCCTAAATCAATATTCATTCCAGACGCTGATCCAAAATTAAGACTTCGAGAATTAACTTGATTATCATTTTGATTTCTCCTTTGATAAGTTAACCCCTTGTCCTTAGCGATTTCAAGGAATCGCTCAGGCGGACGTTTCTCACCAAAGAGCTTAACTAAGACATTAGTTTCATGACCAAGATTATTGATACTATATGAAGATGTGAAAGGTCTGACATATTGACTATTTCCCTTGACCTCTTCCCAATTTTCCTGCGACAAACGATATTCTTTACCGACCACATTTATCTGATTATTTGTCCCAAGCATCTCATGATGCATGATTCTTTTGATAATAGGACAAGTGGCTTCTTCATGAACCTCATCACAAGCCCTACAATAAAGCGGGGTCTCTTCCATAAGATTATTCATTTCAAGAGGGTGAAGAGGCCTCTGCTCACTAGATTGACCGACCTAATTGTTTCGATTATTATTATTATTATTATTCTGACCCCTAGGTTGATGCATTTGAGCTCGTTCCATTTGAATCAACCTATAGACTGTAATGTAGTTATCTCCTTAGCATGATCAACAATCATCCTAGCTTGATTTAACTCCATATTTTCTAATTTCTTAAGCATTTTTTCCAGAGATTCTTCTTCAAATTCCTTTTCTTTTCCTTTAGGTTCTTTTAATTTAACAACAGATCTATCAAACATAGGAATTTCAGATTTGCCAGAAGCCTTCTTATCTTTTTCTAGCTCTTCAGTTGTGATTTGACAAGCCTTGTAGTCACTAGACTTGGACCTTCTTAGTTCATAAGAAGTGTTAGGATTGAAAGCATCGAGAGAGTATTTTAGAAGCACTTTCTCAGTTGGTTTGTAATCAATAGATATTTCTTTAAGCATACCATTAAACCTTCTATTAAATTCTTCACATGTCTCATTTCCTTTCTTTTTAATGATGCTAATGGCTTTTGCTAGAAATCTATCTTCTTTCTTATCACCAAATTTAGATGTTAGCAAAGTTAAGAGGCCCATAATATCCATGATGTCTGGAACAAGAGGATTCAAGATAAAAATGATTATAGACTAGTGCCTTTATATTGAATTAACTATAGACTAAACAGAATCAAGTTACCCAGAGCAATTTATAATGTGGCAAAGTGACAATCATGAATACAAATGCTCCTATTCTCCAATAGTCGATATGATTTTTTAAAACATTTATCTCACGTGACAATAGAGAAATCACTACCACGAAAGAACACCAAGGAACCATAGTTTAACAATTTAATTATTCCTTAGGCAATTAATTGAATGGTAAATGAAGAAATCAAAATCTTTTAATGTGGCTAAAAATTAAATCCAAAGGGCTTAGTCAAAATTAAATTTTCATGGACTTTAGCTCAAATTCCCCCTTTCGATTTATTTCTTTTGCAATTCTAAATTCACATAAATGAATATATATA
>APFE030698053.1:0-22358 GCA_000404065.3 Pinus taeda | reverse complement strand
AAAAATGTAAAACAAAATAAAACAAATTGAAAAGTCGAGAATAAAAAATAAAACTTTAGGAGTTTTCGTTTTTTAATGAAACAAAACAAAATATGAAAAGTCAAAATGTTTTTTAAGAGAAAAGGCAACTCAAAAAATCGATTTAATATGAAACCTAACCCTAATAAAACATTACAACAAGCAAAGGAGAAATCATGTGTTGAATATGCAGGGTTTGATGACAGTAACAAAGAATGGAAGACTGCGAGATCGAGCAGCTGAGCAGGCGTCGACAGAGAGGAGCTTGGAGATGTAGCGAGAGGAGCGAAGGGATCATGGGATTGGAGCGATGGGTTGAGGCCACATGCAGATGAAGAGGAGGGTTGTGGACATGTTTGGAGTAGCGTTAAGAAGAAGCTGCGGATGGGGAAGAGCACGCAGGTTAGGACGCAAAGGAGCAGAGGGGAGATGGCATGAAGGGTTTGATGACAACAGGAGAGGGAAAGCAACGACAACAGAGAGGCTTGCATGTTTGATGGAGAAAGGATATGGCCGTGGAGGATGCACGAGAGTAGAAGGAGGCAACGTATTTGCTTGTAGGGGTATGGCAGCAATGGAAGAGAGGAGAACGCAACAGAGAAAAGCACAGGGAACAGGAAAAAAGAAATGAAGACCTTAGGCAACAGTTAATATTTGAAATTTTTTTACAGCAAGAAGAAAAAACCCAGACAACAGCTCCAGGCAACCAATGGTAGCTTTTAAAAAATCCAAAATAAACCTAGAGAAGCGAATATTACATCATTACGTTTTTTTGCTTCAGATTTGGCAGTGAAATCCTCGTAAAATTTCCAGATTAAAATTTTAAAACCCTTGGACTGCAAAAAGTTGGATAATATCCTTGCAAAACGATTTTAAGGCCAGATCTTACCCTCTAGGGCCTAGATTTGGCTTGAAATCAAACTTCTCTTTCAGATCTACAACCTGTAACTGGAAACAAAAATGTCCAGAACCCAGATATACAAAAAAAAAACCCCAGAAACCCAAGTCAGAAAACCAAAATTTTTTTACAGGCCTATGCACATGAATGGTAGATCTATCACATCTGAGGAGCACGAGTCCAACTTGACTCCCAAATCTGATAATTGAAGGCTCTCAATAGCCAGATCTATCAATTTCCTACACAAAAATTAAATTTTTAAATTTTAAAGGAGGTGCTTAACTCAAAACCCTTTGTATATCACACATAAATTCTTATGATAAACCTGGAGCTAATTTAGCTGGGCTCTTTCAGAAAACACAGATCGGGAGTTGGTTGGTCCAACTGAAAATTTCCCCTAATGCCCGAGGATCTAAAAATCAAAATTTTCTTGCAAAACAAAATGCAGTGATCAAAATAGAGCGAGAAAATGATAATAAAATTAAGATAAATAGAGATATCTGCTATTACATTCAAAATTTAAATTATCATTTAAACTCCAGCAACTGAGCAAGATACCTATACTCAAATCACTCTTTAGAAGCTATCACCAATGGGTAAAAAAAATTTATGCATGAAAACAACACATCTTACAGTGTTTCCATGAAGAGTAACCCCAACGAAATTTAACCACAAAGTATTTTTTTATTATCCAGAAAAAAATAAAATTACACGAGCTTTTTGCTTAGCACATGACTCAAAGATCAGATGGATCCACTGAAAAATGACTTCCTATTTAAAGATAAATCCTCCAATTGCTAGTTCGAATGATTCTCGTCAAAACAATCTTGACCGTTGATGAAGATTGAAATTTCTTTTAACCTCATTCATCGAGATATTTAATTCTTGGAGGAAATTCGAATTTTTCAATTAAATGTATTTTAGTTAACTCAAAAATTAAAATTTTGAGTCAATTTCCCCAAAATTTTGACTTTGACTTAACCCTGGGGATCAAAGGTTTAAAATTTATCAAAATAATTAATTTACCTTAGCCCCTGGACCTCTTAAAAGTTAATTTTTAAGGACAGACGGATTTTGCCGTTGGAGAATTTAAATTTACCTAGGACTTAAAATTAATTAAATTTCTGGCTTAGGATTTTATTTAATTTTTTTCCATAAAATTTAATTAATGAACCTATGAGGGGATAAATTATTTTTCCAACCCTCAAAACACTTTACGTCATGGTTTTCATATTTTTTACATCATAAGGTGGAAAACCCATTTGTAATAGACCCTCACAGACTACCCATGTCTGCGACACAAATATAATCCAGCAGACCAAGCAATTTGTAATAAAATAACCTAACTAAATAGTTAGGATTATTCCCAAATCACTTTTACATAGACTCGATCTAGAACACTAGGGCTCGCCTAAGCTTCCAGTAACAAAATACATTTTGGCTTTGGGGTAAGATTGAAGGAAAACTCTGCCGACCATCTGAGAATGTATCGGTGAGACAAAAAACCTCCCAGAATGTAGATCGTCACCAGAAAAGTAGGTTTACATAAGTCATTACATACATGACATGGATTTGCTGAGATTATTTACACCGCATGCATGCAGAATAGGTTTACATTATAAGATCTTGGAAATCATGGTGATGAAGATAGCAGAACGACACAAACACTTAGATAAGGCACTATCCCTTTTGCGCAAAAAAGGGTTGTACTACTATGGGTCGTTGACACGTAGTGGTCAACACACGAGATTGCGCAAAGAATGGTAATGCTCCTAGATCCAAAAACAACAATCGTGGCTACAACAATAACAACTCTAACTATAGAAGAAGAAGAGATGCTCCTACTGTTTGTGAAGAAGGCCATCATCCTCAAAAGAGATCAAGGAACTCAAGTTATGAAAATAATGCAACTGCTACTCAATCTGAATATTTTCTTATTTCTGCTCTTTTTAGTTCCTCTCCTCCGTATTCGTTTGATAAATGGTTAGTAGATAGTGGGGCCTCTCGAAACTTCATTAGTTATCGTGAAGTCCTCTCAAACTTGGTTGAGAGGGAGACAAATTTGAAGATCATTCTTAGGGACAATTCTACTTATCCTATAAAGGGGTTTGGTTCTGTTTCATTTCATTTGAATTATGGTCAAATTATACATCTACAGTGTTGATTTTGGGTAGCATCAGATGTGCTCTAGCTCCAAAACTTTGTGGAGGGGCTAGAATACATAAGATCTCTAAGACCCATAAATCTTTTGGAGAAATTCCACCCAAATTGTGAGTCATTAAAATAATTAATATTTTTAATGGGTTCGTAAGTCTAAGAGGCGAGGATCAAGTCTGTTTTAATCTTAGCCATTGGTTAGGGACTTAATCTCGCCCGTTGATTCATCAACAAGAAAGGTATAAAAGGAGGCTTGAGGGTCAGTTGGAGATACACCAGGTGATCAGTTAGTTTGATTTTTCTGGGGCGAGGTTTGATGAGAAAATCAAATAGGTGATCTAAGTTGTAGTGAGAGGGGCAGAAGCAGAGATTTGGATCGGAAAGGAGTTCCGAGCCAAAGAGTATGAGGCAGAGAGGCGACGCAGAGGCTTATGCAGCCTGGGAAGGGTATCACGCAGGTCAAGAGGGTCTGTTGCAGTGGTAGTGCAGGATATTCGTTAGAAGTTTGAGATTTTGCCGGAGAAGCGAGGTTCTAAGCCTAGAGGGCTGAACAACAGTGTTCGTCCAGCAAATCGATCCAGTAGAAGCGGTGATGCCGTTTCCTAGAGGTAAGACACTGGCCCAAGTAGTCATTGCGCTGGGATTTCATAGTGTTTTCTAGAGTCGGGCCACTCAGTGGATCAATTGTGACTTGGAGAACAAGGTAAACCCTCGTATGTATTTCTTGTTGCCGATATTTCTTTGAAAAGTTAGCCGGTGTGAGAGGCAAGCTATTGTACTTAGATTCTTCTTGCGTAATAATACAAACCCTCTATCTGCTGCAACGATTTTCACACATTGGGTTTTTCGGGGACGTGTTGTACAAAAATAACAGTGTCCCTCGTGTGTTTGTTTAATATATTTTTAGTTTATGATTTGTTGGAATTTCTAAGTTTAACCTGTTAGAATTTCTTCCTGTACTGTTTGATTTATTTCTTCCTACTTGTTCAATTACTTAACAAGTTATTTACCATGTAAATACTGAAAATAAATACAAGTATAGTATCAACACATACATATCATCAACTGAAAGTAAACAAGCACACAAGTGACACCGTTGTTTTTGGATTAATGTCCCCGGAAAAACCCAATGCGGGAAAACTGGTGCAGCTATTCAGAGGGTTTATTTATTATGCAGTTTCAGAGAATACAACCTGGATGCCAGAAATGGCTCACCCAACAAAGAATGCCCTCGGCAGTAGTACCTCTCAGTCGAAGATAGATATTTTGGCTAAATCACTAGATGAACAATGCCACAACAACAATGCAACTTTTGCTGCTCTGCGTCACTCTGATAGGGACTACGTCACCCTATCCAGCTCTCCAGCTCTCAGTCTCTCCCACGAAATTCTCCTAGCGTTTCCTCTAGGCCCTGCATCAGCCTCTCTAGCCCTGCCTCAGCCTCTCTGGGCTTTGCGTCAGCTTCTGGAGCATCTGCATCAACCCCTAGACCCTTTGTGTCTTACACGCTGGCCCTCTCTAGCTCTGCGTAGCTCCTGGCTTCCTCTGTGTTGCCACTGGCTGCCTTTGCGTAGCCTCTAGTTGGCTCTGCATCAGCCTCTCACGGCACTGCGCTAATCCTCCTATTACTAACTCTACCTCTATGCTATGTATTCACTGCCTCTCAGCTGCAACTCAGATCACTCACTCGATTTCCTCAACAAACCCTGCCCCAAAAAATTGAATTCTTGATCTCTCTTGGTGTGTTGTCCAATTGACCCTCAAGCCTCCTCTTATACTTTTCTCGTTGGTCCATCTGCGACCGAGATTAAATCTCTAAACAACGACTAAGATTAGATTTGGCTTGATCTATGACTTTTGGATCCTTCTAACTCAGTTTTATATTAATACCCATTAATATTTTATTTTTCCTAAGTTTAGACTTGGGAACTCCATTAAAAATATCAATTATTTTAGTATCTCCCAAACAGGTTAGAATTTGCCCAAACCATTTATGGGCCTTGGAGATCTTATGTTCTTTAGCCTCTCCACCAATTTTCATGGCTAGAGCACATCCGATGCTACCCCAAATCAACACTTCTTCTTAGCGAAGACTGTGCTCTAGTAATACTCCTCACTGAGTATCACCCTAATCATCCAGCATCGGTCTCTGTGCTAATGCTAAGCCTCCCTGCCCAACATCCTCTGTACTGCTGTCCATGACCCTGCCACTGCCACTGCTGCATCTGTACGATAGCTCCCTTTGCATTCGTGCTATTGCCCATGGCCCTGCCACTGCCATTGTTGCATCTGCACTACATCCCCTTCTCCTCACGCTGCATCGTGCTGCCCATAGCACTGCCAATGCTAATTGCTACACTACAACCTAGTTACTGAGAAGGAAGTAACTGATCCACCCAACTCTAACATCCCTGTTAGGCTAGAGACTCTCCCAATGTTGAAGCTCACTATGCCGCTAGCAAGTGCTCCCTCTACTGACCTCTGCGTTGTTGCAACAACTTCATGCATCTCGCACTGTTGCACATCTCTTTGTGCCATCCTGCACTAGTGCAATACTCCCGTGCTTCTCGCACTGTTACATCCTGCTAGCCTCTGCGCTGTCCCGGTTCCTGCACTGTAGCACTCTCTGCCGCTTCATCCGCATCCGTCTCTACCGACATCTACCATTCTTGCTACTCCTCTTCGGGGCTCCTGTAGCAAGGTATAATCCAAGAGGTTGGGTACCTCAAGGATCCTGCTCCTCATCGCCTGTAGTCCTCTTGACTACAGCTCGATGTCTCCCCACTTCTCAAGTGGCACATGAGCACTCATGGCACAATCGTCAGTTCGATAGAGCCTCTTCTTTACTAGCTGAAGCTTCAGCTAATTATGATACTGACACCTTTGCAGAAGCTTCAGGCCATCCAGATTGGGACGAAGCTATGGATGAAGAATACATTATTGGCAAATGATACATGGGATCTTGTTCCCCTTCCAAAGGGATGAAAACTTGTTAGATGCAAATGGGTTTACAGAACCAAGTATGGAGCAGATGGAAAAGTTGATAAACATAAAGCTCGTCTTATTGCTAAGGATTTTTGACAAGTTGAAGGCATTGACTATACTGAAACCTTCTCCCCTGTTGCCAAAATGAACTCTATCCGCCTTTTTCTTTCGCTTGCTGCCTCTTTCAAATGGGAAGTCCATCAGATGGATGTTAAATCTGCCTTCTTGCATGGAGACTTGCATGAAGAAATCTATATGGAACAACCCACTGGCTTTATACAAATAGACTCTAGCCTTGTATGTCGGCTTAAGAAATCCCTTTATGGTCTCAAGCAAGCCCCTCGGGCTTGGTATGCCAAAATGGATAGCTTTTTTTTAGAAACTGGATTTTCTAGGTGTCATTCTGACAATACTGTCTACACCAAGAAATTGGGCAAGTCTTTTATCATTCTTGTTCTTTATGTTGATGATCTTATCCTTATTGGTAGTGATCCCAACCTTATAAACCATGTGAAGTCCAACCTTAAAAAGAAGTTTGAAATGACAAACTTAGGACAGTTGCATTATTTTCTTGGTCTTCAAGTCTTGTAATCCAAGGAAGGTATTTCCCTTTCCTAGTCCAAGTATGCATGTGATTTTCTACGCCATTTTCACATGGAAGACTGTAAGCCCCTTCTCCCTTTCTGTCTGGAGCCAAACTTTCAGTCACTTGTACTTCCCCTGAAGTTGATGCTACCTTGTACCATCAACTTGGAGGAAAACTTTTGTGTCTGACCCGTACTCGTCCTGACCTTTCCTTTGCTATTGGCCTTATTGCTCGGTTTATGCAAAACCCACATTTAAGTCATTGGAAAGAAGTTAAAAGAATACTTCGTTATGTTCAAGGTACAGTTCAATTTGGGATTCATTACAGTGCAGAAGTATCTCCTCTATTGGTTGGTTTCACTGATTCTGATTGCGCTGGTGACCCTGATGATTAGAAGTCTACTGCAGGTTATGTGTTCACTCTTGGTTCAGGACCTATTACATGGGTTTGCAAGAAACAAAGTGCCATTTCTCTTTCTTCAGCAGAAGCAGAGTATCGTGGTGTCATAGAAGCTAGTAAGGAAGCCCCGTGGCTTCGTCAGATCCTGTCAGAATTTGGCTTTCAGTAGAAGCATCCGACTATGCCAAAGTGCCATTCAACTATGCATCCGATAATCAAAGTGCCATTCAACTATGCAAAGATCCAGTCCAACATCAGCACAACAAACACATTGAACTGCACATGCACTTCATTAGAAAGCTCATTCACCACCATGTTCTTGAAGTGCAATATTGTTCAACAGATGATCAAGTTGCAGACATCTTTACAAAGGCTCTCACAGAGGCGAAGTTTACTAAACTTCGATTTATTGATGGAGTTCAGGAAGTTGTCACTAGGGGGGGTAGGCTCTAGTGCTTCCTTCCTTCTCTTATTGTGTCATATTTGTACATCCTTCAATCCTATCCCAAGTTGTTCTTAAGGGGGGATGTTAGGATATTCCGACACATAGGAAATCGTTAAGTATAACTTGGTCTAGTATAGAGTTAGGTAAAGTGTGTTTCTTTACTATGTACTTTTGTAACTTACAATTTGACGGTCACGATAGGTATTGATCCGACGGTTCATTCTCTCCTCGGTATTAGTGACACTTGATTCGTGGCTTAACACCCGATTGGTCCATGATCTCTATTTAAAGACCATGGAGGGTCATTTGTAGGGTAACTGTTCATGAGAGAAGCTAATGTAAATTTTCATTCTTTTATTAATAAATTGCTTGAAGTGGCCGCGTTGGCTCAAGCTGTGGACTGTTTCCCTCTTTGAGGGTTTTAACCATGTCAACAATACTGGTGTATTGATTCGTGATTTGTTTGTGAGCGGTGTCCTTTTGGTGTTCTGTCTGAGGAACTTAACCTATAAATTCCTACAAGAGGGTTGTTCCCTACGGTTTTCTTAAGTTGATTTAACTAGTAAGCTGGGCTTAAGTGAATGGCCCAAAACATTCCATTGTGGGCTCTAACTGGTGTCTTGTACCTCAGAATTTCTAGAGTATCTATATATATATATATACTCTGGAAATTCTGCGGTACAAGCCACTAGTTAGAGCGATTGCAGGAGGGTTGTGCAAGAGCATTAGGTGGTTTGCAGGGTCATGAGACCCTGCACATGACTTAATCATTTTTGTTAATTTCATAAAAGCGTCACTTGACAACTTGTTTAATGATAGAGGTCGATTACATTGGGATTGCTCAGAGGGTTGTTCTCGACGGATAGCAAACGACCCAAAACATTCCATTGTGGGGTCTAACTGGTGGCTTGTACCTTGGAGGTTCCAAAGGCTACTGCGCTGCTTTGCGTTGTTGATTTATGGCAGCATCGAATGTGCTCTAAGCCTCAAAATTTGCAGGGAGGCTTGGACACGTATTCCAATACCCAAAAATCGTTTTGGGAAATTCCACCTGGAGCCAGTTTTAAGGCAGTTTTCCACTGATTAGTTGTAGGATCAAGGTGGATCTACAAGATCAAGTATGCTGCAGATGGCAGCATAGAGAAGTACAAGGCTAGGTTCGTGGCTAAGGGGTACACACAAAAGGAAGGAATAGACTATGAGGAGTCCTCCCCAGTAGCCAAATATACCTCTATTAGATCCGTTATATCCCTAACAACTCAAATGGGATGGGACATTCACCATATGGATGTCAAGACAACATTCTTGAACGAGGTGATAGAGGAAGAGGTGTATATAGAACAACCCGAAGGCTTCGAAACTCATGAAAAGAGAACTGATGTATGTAGGTTAAAGAAAGCCCTGTATGGGATCAAACAGGTACCCAAAGCATGGTATGGTCAGATTGATGATTAGCAGTAGTTGGGATTCATCAAGAGTGATGCTGATCCCAATCTCTACTATCTAATGATGGGGATGAGCCACTTATTCTGGTATTATATGTTTATGACTTGTTTCTAACATGGCCATCTAGACTCATAAAGGACTGCAAGAAGAATCTTGAAGCAGAATTCGACATGAAGGATATGGGGTTGAGTTGATGCATTATTTTCTATTGTTGGAAGTTTGGAAGAAGAATGGGGAGATGCTCCTTGGGCGAGGAAGATATGCTACAGAGATTCTGAAGAGATTCAGAACGCAGGATTGCCGATCCATGGCTACGCCCATGATCACCAAATGGAAGAAAATAGATGCATCAGGAGACAAGGAGGTGGACCCCACCTGTACAAACATCTCATTGGGTTGCTCATGTATCTGGTCAACACTAGACCAGACATCTGCTTTGCTGTCAACACCCTTAGTTCATGGTGGAATCGAAAAGGGTGCATTAGGCAACAGCTAGACACATTCTTTGATATGTGCGTCGAACTATCAAATATGGGTTGAAATACACCCGAGGAGATGACGTCAGATTGAATGGATTCACAAATGTAGATTGGGCAGGTAGTTCTGTAGACCGGAAAAGTACCTCCGAGTATTGGTTCAGTGTTGGATTAGGAATGATCTCTTGGTACAATAGGAAGCAAAAGTCGGTAGCTTTGAGCTTCGCAGAAGCAGAATATATGGCGGCCAACACAGCTACGTGCAAAGTTATATGGTTTAAAAAATGGCTTGTGAGTTTGTTCGGGAAGAGGATGGAAGCGACCAATATTTTTTTGCAATAATCAAAGTTATATACTTTCCGAGAATCCAATATTTCATGATTTTTCGAAACACATTGATATCATATGTCCCTTTATCAGAGACTCTGTTCAACGTGTGGCAGTACAGTTGCAGTATGTCTCCATAGGAAATCAGGTAGCAGACATACTCACAAAATCTCTAGGAAGAGCTAAGTTCATTCAATTTAGGGAGCAAATGGGTCTGGTAGAGAATTCGTTTCAGTAGCAGAAATAGGTGGGTTCTCAGTTGCAGTGGCAAGAAATGAGGAGTTACAGTACAGATGCAGTGTTGGTGGTGGCAGGGCCAATAACAATACAGATGCAACATTTGTGCAGTAGTTGATGGCCAGTGGTGTCAGACATTAGCAGCTCAAAGGGAGATGTCACAGAGTTAGAGTGATGCTTCAGTAGGTTGCATTACTAGAGCACATTCCTCGCTAAGAGGGAGTGTTGATTTATGGTAGCATCGGATGTGTTCTAAGCCTCAAAATTTGCAAGGAGGCTTGGACACATGTGTTCCACAATACCCAGAAATCATTTTGGGAAATTCCACTCGGAGGCAGTTTTATTAAAATAATTAATTATGTTTAATGGGTGCCTATGTCTAAACTTAGGAAATTAAAATAATTAAAGGGTATTAATTGATCTGTGGGTGAAACTATTAGAAGAAGATGAGGATAATGTCAATATGATCTGAGCCATTGATTAGAATCTAATCTGGGTCGTTGATTACTCAACTGGAGGTTTATAAGAAGAACTTCGATGGGCATTTGGAAAATGCACTAGGCAAATACTCAATTACCCAAGTAAGATTGATTTTCTCACTGGTTGAAGTTCGACAAGAGGAAATTGAATCAGAGGGAGAGTTGCAGGTGAGGAGAGAGGGCATCAACGTCAGTCAGGGGTGAGGAGCAAAAAGACGATGCAAATTAGAGGAGGAACAATGCTGAGGCTGTGACGGTGGGATTGATGCTGGGACTGCGCAGTCCCTACGCAGTGAGACACAGAGGGGGCAACAAGCCCTCTCCAGAGCCGAAATTTCGCTGAGAAGCGTGAGAATATCCTCTGTAATATTTCTCACAGAAATTCCTCTTCTATTCTGCTGGTTGTATCTTGTACATGAGATTTTTCTTGAAGATCAATAAAGAAACCTTTATCTACTGCACTGGTTTTCCCACATTACGTGTTTTTGGAGACAATTGTCCAAAAATAACTGTCATTGTGATTATACTTGTGCTAGTATTTTTTCTTGCATTTACTTTCTGCTGTATTTTAATTGTGAAGGCTGTAGTAGAATTTATTTCAATATCTGCTGTAGAAACACTCTGAATAACTTATTTATAAAATAATAAGTAGAAGAAATAATATCAGTCATTGTAGTTGGATTTCTATTCAGAAATTTTCACACGCGTCAGCCTCACTATGGCTTCTCTGCCTCTCTGCAAATGTACTTTGACGCAACCATATGGCTGCCACACCCTAAACACCTTATCGGGACTATTTCACCCTTATAAGCCTTTAAAGCTTCATGCCCACATATACATATCGGAATTGTAGTTTGGTGCTTTTTCTTTAAAATTAGGACCACTTATACTTATTGGGGCCATTACACTATCGGAAGTGTTTTATTATCGCTTTAGCCTTAAAAACCCGGGCAACACTTTTTATCAAAATACACAGGGACAAAGGGAAAACCTTGCTTCGAACATATAGCCGAATCTCAAATATTTTACATCCGCGTTCATATATATTGGTGGGTCCACTTTCGGTCCATCACCTTCCTACTGCGTGCTCTGATCATCGATCCCCGATTGGCTAATCTCCACCATTCATTACATCCTCCGATCCAACAATCCACATTTACTCCGACTATCCAACTGGCACATCAATCCTCCACCATCGATCTGCACGTAGTGGATCCGACGGTCCACATCTACTTCGGGCAGACAATTAACACGGGGATTAAGCGTCTGATAAAGCGGTTTCCCTATTCACCCTCGTGCTACGTGTCGAACATTTAATGGGATCGACTGACTGTCCTTCAATACAGCTTACGGCTTTTCACTCGCTCGAAAACCACTTCCACTGTTGCTAAACTGCTTTTGCGATCCAATGGTTGTGATTTATTCACGATCTAATGGCCGTGATTTAATCACGCGATCACAAATCGCAATGTCCACTTTCTAGGCTCCTTCTACTCGAATGTGCCGATCCAATCAGTCTTACGGACTTGATAAGGGTATAGGTTCTCGTCTATAAATTTTTAAGTCCGGATTTCAGATCCCATTGTGTTTTGCACCGATTCTTAGTGTAATTTGGGTTTTTCTCTTGCGGAACCAAAACTATGTAATAAACTCCGCTGCTCCGATATGGAGGATCCAACGATTAAGACTAAATCGACATCAAACAATGATATTTAAAAAAAAGCCCCGACTTCTATCAATCATACGATGTAGGCATTAAACATAACAAAACAAAGGGATAATCACTCTGCCCGAATACAAAGAATCTGAAAGCATACAAGGGTTTCCGCAAGCTCGATAATCAATCATACACACAACATCGTTCATTCACAATAAAATAATTACAGGGTCTCGCCTTGGCCCGATTGCACAAATGAAAGATCTCTGTTTCAAAATACAATCCACACACTATCCTTGCTCTCGCTCCACTTAATCCTCTCTAAATCTTTCCTCTCTGGCCTGAGTCTTCAAATTAGTGGCCTTTGTTCCTCATTTGCTCGTAGCTTACAATTCCATCGTGAATCCTATCTCTCAGTTCTTCTCTTTCAGAAGAGGCAGGGAAATACATATATGTCCTATCTAACAATCTCCTTCCACATATGAAGGAATTCACAATATACTTAAAAATCATATCCTACCCTAACTAATCAATATAACTAATTGGCTTGATCTCCACGCAGGGAGGATCACTTGCCACTTATTCCCAATTCTGTTCAGAATTAGGCAACAATTAACTACTTACATGCTTTGCCATTAATAAAATTAAACAACCAATTCTTCCTCCAAACTTTCATTAGCCACAACATGTGACCACACCATCACATTGCTGGCTAGGCCTAGATGCTCCTGCATCAGACTCTCAAAGTTAAAAATAATCATGATCTCCTGATTATGTGCTTCTGATCTGTGTCCTCTTGGATCCCATACTTTGTTCGTTAGTCTGTCCTTGGTTACTGTTGTTGTTTGTTGTTCTCTCGGTCTCCATAATTTATGCTGTATTGTCCCATTAGCTATGCTCTTATTGTCTGCTGCTGTCTTTTTCATATATCTTACTGCTTTTTGCTCATCATCACAATTTATGTCAGGCTTCGACACTTTAATTTGCAATTTACCATTACCTTCACCTGTACCATTCTTTCCAGCCAATCTTCCTTCCTTCTTTTGTCCTTTATATATTTTATTGGAATATTGTTGTATGAGTCTCCACAACTCATCAATTGCTTTGTCCACTTCACTTCTCAAATGATGAATACTATTCTCCTGCAACTGATTGTGTTCTTGAATAAGAACATCATAATCCCTGTGCCAATATTTTTCCATATACATTTATGAGATGTACAAATGCCTTCTCCATTGATCCCCTGCAATAATTCTAGTTCCTTCTTTTGGTTTCTCATTCATGGCTTCACCACTTCTTACTTCAATTCTTAGTATACCTGTAACTCCACAAATTTCTTGATAACTAAGAATTCTTCCTGCTTGCTTAGGTACTTGGAATACCTCTTCTTCATCAATAACTCCCTGTGGTACAATAGTAATCCGATTACTTTCATCTTTTGAACTCATCTCTAGTTCAACAATTCCATACTATAAATTCAACATCATTCCATCTTTCTAAGACATTTTGATCTCACCCTTCCTTACTTCGATTTGATCTTCAAAATCAATTCCTTGTTTCGAATTGACTTCACATTGCCTTGTTTCTGCATATAAATCTTCACCAGAATCAATCAATTCATTAAACACAAATGCTTTACCCTGTTTCCTCATTATGCCAACATTTCTGACAACTTCTTTTCCATATTTGTCATCCATGACAACTTCTTCATTCTTATTCAGTTCTGGTTGTACAATCTGATCAATTATCCTTTGGTTTCCTTGCCTCTTCTCCAAAAGACTAGACTCATGCCACAAATTTGTCATCTCATTTGGAATTTCTCCTAAGAGCTTTGCACGATCTTCACTAACTTATCTTTCCCCGTTTCGTGCAACTTAGCTTTCATACCTTTCTAGTCATAACCTTCATAAGCAAGACATCCTTCTTGCAGGAAATTTTCTTCCCTTTCCCTGCTCTGATACCAAAATGACGCAACCATATGGCTGCCACACCCTAAACACCTTATCGGGACTATTTCACTCTTGTAAGCCTTTAAAGCTTCATGCTTGCATATACATATCGGAAGCGTAGTTTGGTGATCTTGATTTAAACAAGAACACAACAAATTACAGAGATAACCATAAACACAGAGATGCAGCGGAAATAATACTTTATTTCATTAATGTAAAATACTGAAATATGCTTACAAACAACAATGGAAATAAACTAGCTAGGACAATGGTAGCTTATCTCTGAGAAGAGATTTGGCGGCTACATGCCTCTGAACTGTGTTACAATAAGGCTCGAAGGCCTATTTATTGTTGAGAAACAATGGAAAACCCTTAACATCCCAAAACCTAACCCTAGAAGATGAAATGCCAAATTGTGGGCCTCGTTTGGGTAAATTGGTACGTCAATTTCCCGGGTTCGAACTTTGGCATACGATCTCTGTTTGATGCGTACAATAGCTCGTTAAAAAGATCTATCTGAGCAATACAACTTTGGGAAGAGCAACATCAGTCCATGGACCCATGTTACTCCTAGATTTCCCAAAAAACGTCGTTTAGGGCCTCAAAATGGCTCCGAAAGTTCAGGACTTGAAAAACTGCTAAAAATAGTAAATTGTGCTACAATTACGGAAACTGAAACACTGAAAGAGATAGTCGTGGGGGTCCAAATGGAATAGGTGGGTGGCCACCAACATCCACCTAGATCATTTGGTGCTTTTTCTTTAAAATCGGGACCACTTATACTTATCGGGGCCATTACACTATCGTAAGTGTTTTATTATTGCTTTAGCCTTAAAAACTCGGGCAACACTTTTTATCGAAATACACAGGGAAAAAGGGAAAACCCCGCTCCAAACATATAGCCGGATCTCAAATATTTTACATCCACGTTCATATATATCGGTGGGTCCGCTCTCGGTCCATCACCTTCCTACTACGCGCTCTGATCACCGATCCCCGATCGGTTGATTTCCACCGTTTATTACATCCTCTGATCCAACGGTCCACATTTACTTCGACTATCCAACTGGCGCATCAATCCTCCACCGTCGATTTGCATGTAGTGGATCCAACGGTCCACATCTATTTCCGAGTGGACAATTAACACGGGGATTAACCGCCCGATAAAGCGGTTTCCCTATTCACCCTTGTGCTTTGTGTCGAACGTTTAATGGGATCGGCCGGCTGTCCTTCAATATAGCTTATGGCTTTTCACTCGCCCGAAAACCACTTCCACTGTTGCAAAACCGCTTTTGCGATCCAACGGTTGTGATTTATCACGATCTAACGGTCGCAATTTAATTGCGCAATCGCAAATCACAATGTCCATTTGCCAGGCTCCTTCCGTTCCAATGCGCCGATCCGATCAGTCTTATGGACCTGATAAGGGTATAGGTTCTCGTCTATAAATTTTCAAGTCTGGATTTCAGATATGATTGTGTTTTGCGCTGATTCTTAGTGTAATTTGGGTTTTTCGCTTGCGGGACGAAAACTATGTAATAAACTTCGCCGATCTGATATGGAGGATCCAACAATTAAGACTAAATCGACATTAAACAATGATATTTAAAATAAAGCCCTGACTTCTATCAATCATACGATGTAGGCGTTAAACATAACAAAACAAAGGGATAATCACTCTGCGCGAATACAAGGAATCTGAAAGCATACAAGGGTTTCTGTAGGCTCGATAATCAATCATACACACAACATCGTTCATTCACAATAAAATAATTACAGAGTTTCGCGTTGGCTCGATTACACAAATGAAAGATCTTTGTTTCAAAATACAATCCACACACTATCCTTGCTCTCGTTCCACTCAATCCTCTCCTGAATCTTTCCTCTCTGGTTTGATTCTTCAAATTAGTGGCCTTTGTTCCTCATCTGCCCGTAGGCTTACAATTCCATCGTGAATCCTATCTCTTTATCCCTCTTTTTCAGAAAAGACAGGGAAATACATATATGTCCTATCTAACAATCTCCTTCCACATATGAAGGAATTCACTATATACTTAGAAATCATATCCTACCCTAACTAATCAATATAACTAATTGGCTTGATCTCCATGTAGGGAGGATCACTTGCCACTTATTCCCAATTCTGTTTAGAATTATGCAACAATTAACTACTTACATACTTTGCCATTAATAAAATTAAACAGCCAATTCTTCCCCCAAACTTTCATTAGCCACAACATGTGACCACACCATCACATTGCTGGCTAGGCCTAGATGCTCCTGTATCACACTCACTGGATCTTGAAATCTTCCTCCGACTTCATTGTCTCTGCCCCTCTCTTAATGCATGGATTTCTTTGGCTCTCTCTCTGGCAACTAAATGCTGCTACTCAGGAAATCGATCTGCTCATGAAATTGAACTGTACAAGTGATTTCTCCAAGCCCCATTGACTTCTTATAATCCTCCGTTGAGACTTCAACGACCAAGATTAGATCTTAATCGATGGCTAGGATTAACTTGAAGTCGATCTGTGTGAGTTTCTAGAACATTCACACCTTGACTTAATTAATTCTTATTAATTAGTTATAATCCCTAAGTTTAGGCCTCAGAAATATTTAAAAACTGACTAATAATATAATTAAGTCATACTTAGGCGGAATTTCTAGAAACGATTTCTGGGTTTTGGGGATCTCATGTATTCTAGCCTCTCCACAAAATTTCGTGGCTAGAAAACATCCGATGCTACAAAAACTAACACTCCCTCTTAGCGAGGAATGTGTTCTAGAGTTGCTACCCCTTGTAGCAACACCTTGTCTCTACATCATCCCTATTACGTTGTTGATGTCTGGTTGCTTCTACCCACCAACCATTGTGTAATTTTGATATTTGATGCATCTGTTCTATTGCTAACCTCGCTGAACTGCTGCCAACATTGCATCTACACTGCAACTGCCTCTCCATCTATTGTCACTGCAACTGCAACATCTGCAACTGGAAAGCATCCTAAATATTGAATCAATTGTGATCAGTATGATGCATTTGTTACCGAGTCTCTGACTGTTACTAGTATCTGGGCTGTCACAGAGGCATCTGCACTGCTGTTGACTCTACACTGTGCTGCCCAGTATCTGACCTCAACTAGACTTTGCATCTATCACTCTGGCATCTGACTGCATCTACTAACATTGATCCATCCTAGAACAAAATATTGTGGGCCCCTGTAGCAAGGTATTGATTCAAGAGGTGGACCTCCTCAAGAATCCTGCCCATCTGTAGCACTCTGAGGCTACAAAACCAAGTCACCTCATTTCACTCTTGGGGGTATGTCAGCAAACATGGCGAAGTCTTCCTCCAGTCTTCAGGAAAACCTATCAATCTCTGCTGAGGCTGCCTATTGGTCCTGCTTCTCCTTCTTGTCCTTCTTCTTGAGAGGACACTCGGTATTGAATCAATTTATTTATTTACTGTGCTACAACAAATACTGAATCAATCACGCCACAATCTACACAAATAAAACTACAGAAGAAATAAACACTGGAAGAAATACTAGCACACACACATAAAATGACAGTTATTTTTGGACCAATGTCCCCGAAAAAACGCAACTCGGGAAAACTGGTGCAACAACTGAGGGTTTTATTATTATGCAACAATGAGTTAAACTGAGTACAATTGCATGTCGAAACTGACAATCCTGTAGAGAAATACTAGCAAGAAAATCTAGTGAGAAGAAACTCATCACTCAACAGGCAAATCTCGGCACTGACCTCAGCTCAAATTGGGCCCTCGAAACTGCCTCTGCACAGTCATTGCATCACCCTAGTGCACTTGCTCCTGCTCTCAGCTTGGAACAACTTCTTCTCGAGCCATTTGACTAGCCATTGTCTGGGAAAATGTCTCTCCTGGCCTTTGGAACCTTTGCCTAGCTTCTGGCATTGAAATTCTACTTCTCCCCAGCAATTCAACTTTGCATCCAGAGGCTACTGCGTTGCCCTGTGTCAGTCTCACTATGGCTTTTCTGCCTCTCTGCAAATGCACTCACCGGATCTGGAAATCTTCCTCCGGCTTCACTATCTCTGCCCCTCTTTCATTGCTTCGATTTCTCTGGCTCTCTCATTGGCAACTGAATGTTGCTACTTAGGGAATCGATGTGCTCATGGAATCGAACTACACAAGTGATTTCTCTAAGCCCCATTGACTTCTTCTTATTATCCTCTGTTGAGACTTGAACGACCAAGATTAGATCTTAGTCGATGATTAGGATTAACTTGAACTTGATCCGTTTGAGTTTCTAGAACATTCACACCACAACTTAATTAATTATGATTAATTACTCATATTCCCTAAGTTGAGACTTAGGAAATATTTAAAAACTGACTAATAATTTAATTAAGTCATTTCTAGGCGAAATTTCTAGAGAGGATTTCTAGGTTTTGGAGATCTCATATATTCTAGCCTCTCCACAAAGTTTCGTCTCTAGAACACTTCTGATGCTACAAAAACTAACACAAAGGAATATAGAGTTTAGTAAGGATGTGACATTTGATGAAGATGTTGCCTTTGGGTAAGCAAGGGACACTCCTCCCCCTGCTAGTGTTGAAAGAAAGAATGATGCCATGGATGTACAAGAAGGCCATCCTATGATTGAGCTAGAGACCGATGTTGTTGATGATCTTCTGCAACCCATGGACCCTTTGGATTGCCCTTTGTATGATCCTCCTGCTAGGAAGAGACTACTATGGCTTCGCGGCAGTTGACACGATGATGAGAGACATGCTATAGTAAGAGTAACCTTTAGGGAAAGCAAGAATCCATGCTGATATCAAATATATGCTGTAACAATGGGCAACCTTATACATGCTGAACCACACACTTTTGAGGACGTTGTTAAAGAACAAGTATGGAAGGATGCTATAGCCAAAGAATATGAATCTATCATGAAGAATGATGTATGGGACGTGGTTCCAAGACTCGAAGGAAAGTCTGTTGTGACTTCTAAATGGTTGTACAAGGTTAAGCATGGTGCGGATGGAAGTATCGAGAAATACAAGGCAAGATTTGTGGCTAGCGGTTTCTCTTGGAAAGAGGGAGAGGACTATGATGACATTTTTACATCGACTGCCCGTTATACTATTGTTCGATCTATCGTTGCTTTTGTTGCTAGCTAGGGATGGACACTTCAATAGATGGATGTGAAGACCGCATTTTTACATGGCATTCTCAAAGAAGTGTATGTTGAGGAACCATAGGGCTTTGAGGAGCATGACAGGAAGACTCATGTTTGCAGGTTAAAGAAAGCACTTTATGGATTGAAGCAAACCCCCAGGGCTTAGTATGACGCATTGATAGCTATTTGATGAAGCATGGATTTACGAGAATCAATGTCGATCTGAATCTCTACTTAAAAGTCGTCCAAGGTATGCCCTTGATTTTGGTATTATATGTTGATGATTTATT
This sequence comes from Pinus taeda, assembly GCA_000404065.3. NCBI lineage: Eukaryota > Viridiplantae > Streptophyta > Pinopsida > Pinales > Pinaceae > Pinus > Pinus taeda. The sequence goes on along the minus strand of APFE030698053.1, from coordinate 2,841 downwards.
ATTGATAGGTGGAAGCCTCTTATTCTCGATTGTAGGAGGGAGCTAGCCTCTGAATTTGAGATGAAAGACCTTGGTTTGATGCACTACTTCCTGGGGTTAGACGTGTGTCAAAGACCAGGTGAGATTTTCCTTTCTCAAGGGAAATATGTTGTCAAATTATTGGAGAGATTTGGAATGGTAGAATGCAAGTCCATGGCCACACCAATGGAGATGAACTTGAAGAAGTTATGTGGAGACGCTGCAGGACTTGACTTGGCAAATCCCTTTGAGTATCAATAGTTGGTTGGGACACTGCTGTTCTTAGTGAACACTAGACCAGATATATGTTTTGTTGTCAACACTCTTAGTCAATTTATGATTGAGCTCCCACATGCACACTAGGTTGATGCTAAGCATGTATTGAGATACTTGCATGGGGCTATCAACCTCGGATTGAGATATGCTGCTGAAGACGTGAAACTACATGGATACAATAATGCTGATTGGGCTAGAAATATTGTTGATAGAAAGAGCACATGAGGGTGTTGTTTTAGCCTGGGGTTTCCCATGATATCTTGGATCAGAAGGAAGCATGATTGAGGCTAAGTATATTGCTGCCGGCATGGCTAGCTGCGAGGCAGTATGGTTGAGGAAGATCTTTGGAGAGTTGTGTGAGCAGGTACTAGATACGAGTCTACCACTGTGATATATTACGACAACAAGAATGGGATATGTCTTTCAGAGAATCCTGTGTTCCACGATAGGTCCAAGCACATTGAGATAAAAAATCACTATATTCGGGATATGGTGCAGAGAGGAGCCATAAGACTCCGTCACATTTCCACTGATGAGTAGATAACAGATATACTTACCAAGCCTTTGCCGAAAAGGAAGTTCGTGGTCATCAGAGAGTAGCTTGGACTGGTGAATGTGACACTCTTGGGAAAGGGTCACGGCTGATTGGGAACACTGAGCTATGCTCTTAGTTCTTGTTTGAGCTCCTAGGGTGGGAATGGAGCCGGAGAGCTCCCAAGGTTGAGGGAACTCTAGATAATAGGTGTGTGACACCCCCACCCTTTGTGGTAGGTTAGGTATCTCCCTTATTGTCACTATAGGGTGTGTGTGATCCTTGCCATTTATGGCAAGTTGGGTATCGCCCCCTATCAATTCTGGGACCTGACAGAGTATACCTTGGTATACACTACCCACAAGTTGGGCTTGTTGGGATTGCCACCCATTTGGCCGATGGGTGAGGAGACTTGGGTGTGTGTGAGCCTTACCACTGGCAAGTTGGGTATCTCCACCAAGGTAGAGAATGCAGGTGTTCTACCACTTGACTCTTGAGGGTCAAGGTGCAAAGTTCAACGTACAATCTGATGGTCGTGATCCTTACCTTTCATGGTAAGTGGTATCTCGCCTATTGTCATTGGAAAATAGGATGGTTGTGATTCTTACCTCTCATGGTAAGTGGTATCTCACCTATTGTCATTGGAAAGTGGGATGGTTGTAATCCTTACCTCTCATGGTAAGTAGTATCTCTCCTATTATCATTGGATATAGGGTTGCAGATTAATCTCTCCCATGATGATTCTTCTTCTTTAGATCGAGAGTGTTCAACAGATGAGCAAAGATAAGATATGATATGATACAACGATGATGATGACAAGATATCTGAGATGAGACTTATGATCAGTTGGAAATTCCTCCCTAGCTGAGAGGGAGTGTTGAAAATTGGTAGCTCAGGAGGAAATTCCCTCCTTGGAAAAATCCTTCTCACCCTAAGGAGACCCTACTTGCCCTTGGAAAAAATTTAATTTTCACATGGGGAAATTATTATTTTAATGCTGGTCCAAGACACATCAAAAGGTACAAGTTACTTGGCATCACTTGGAGGCATCACATCACACAACGTTTCTTCTCCATTTGGTTTGTACATCTCTAAACCTTTTTGTTAACCAACGTTGACCTCTGTTTTTGTACTGTTTGACTAGCGTTGAGTTTGAAGGATTTGACTTGATTTTGGATCTGTTTTGGAAGGCCGAGTTCAGGAGAGATAAGGCCAATTTTTTTTGGGCACTTTGACGCACATTGACTCCAATTTCTGAGCTAGGGTTTCTGTAGGCCAAACTTTGACTTTGATCAGATTTTGTGGGTAGAATTTTGGGATTGTTTTGAACGATTTTGACCAAGCAAGTATTCTTTGTCAAGTTGACTGAATTTTTTGGAGAAAATTTGACCATTGAATTTGGATTGGTTAGGGTTGTGTTGACTATTGTTGACTTTGACTAAAAATTGCAAAATTGAATTTTGACCAGATTTGAATTTTATGCTCAAAATTGATTGGATATTGGTTGGTCAAGGCTTTGACCTTTGACTAGTTATTGATGTACTTGGAGTATGTATTTGTCTACTGAACCTTTGATAACAATCTAATAGAAGAAGAATTTGGAAAGGGTTTTCCCTCTTGTAGGTTTTTTCCTAAGTCTTTGACCAAATCTTTGTGTCTCTATTGTTCTTGGTTGTCTTCTATTGTGCATAGGGTTTTATGTTCTATCTATAATTGCTTACTGTTATTGGGTACTTGAAAATATATTGGATATTGATTGCTATTGGAGGAAGAATTGTTATAAGTGATTGTTACAACATAAAACATTGGAAAATTAACACTTCTAAAGAAACCTAAGAATGAAGCTTCAAATACCAAAGATTTCTTCTATTTTTCTGCTCTTACAGGTTCTATTGTAGATAGCGATGAGTTGTGGCTAGTGGATAGTGGTGCCTCAAGACACATGACGGGAGATTGTGACAGTCTTACTAGTCTAATTGAAAGGAGACTATCTCATAAGGTAGAGCTTGGAGACA
>APFE030698045.1:0-14390 GCA_000404065.3 Pinus taeda | reverse complement strand
CCCCCCATGAAGCTAAAAATATATTAAAAATTTCCTTGTAAAATATTGTAATTTTGTAGTCAATATGGGCCGTTCATTAGGCAAATGATATGACGGTAGAAGTTATGTTTAATTTATGATTTTTTTTCCCTAGATGGAAACTCCTCAGTTTATATGAGGGAATTGTATCACAGGTGGGTATTATTATTTTGAGCGAGAGAGAGAGAGGAAGTTATGTGAGAGCAAAGATGAAATCACAACAGACCTGCTGTAGGTTGTATCTCTTCATTTTGCTGGATAATATAAAAGGAAGGACTGGCTGTTTCTCCATGGACATAGCCCAAATTGGGTGAACCACGTATATCCGTGTATCTCTTTTTCTATGCATTTATGTATTTGTGTTTCCACAATATTTTGTGTATTTTATTGCTCTGTTAATTAATTTCTAACACTAGAAAAATGTTTAATTTTCCAGATCCAACTAGATGTATGCTCCAATGCCTTGGTTTTATCAGCTGTTACTAATAGGATGCTCCAACACTTTTGCAGACTCCTCCTTGTCCTAACAACACCCTGCCACCCTAAAGTGTTTTCAAGCTACACCTTGAAGGTGAATTCAATCACTTGCTTAGCACTACCCAACCACAATGAAAATGATGATAAATGAACAACTATCGTGGGCTCTCGTACCATGGACAATGACCCACTTACAATGAATAAATTACTATAGAATGATGTAATAATGAAACCCAAAACTCCTTCACAATCCTTCCTTTCAGATAACAACAAAACCCGTATTGCTGATAAACTTCAGATGAACAATAAGTCTCAGAAACCCTTATAGCCTACCACAAGATGATAAGACACCTTTTCAAAATGTGACAAAAACCATTACCGCAGTACAAATAATAAACCCTTATTGATGGACACCTTCAATGCATTGTACTGTATTGTCCAATTTCAGAGCCAATCATCATATTATTGCAAGGACATACTGCTTCAAAAGGTCATGATGATGAAACCCTTACTGTGACAATGATGCGACTGCCTTACTGTTGCATAGTGATGCAACTATTGAGTTGTTACAAATATTAAGAGAAAAAGTAATTGCAAATTGAAACCCTATCAACAAACCACACTGTAGCAAGGATATATACTGATGAAACCCTATTGTTATTGACGTTACAACAAAATTTCTTACTGCTATAATATGATGCAAGATAAAGCCCTTATTGCAGAACTAGGACACTATCAATGAGAACACTTGCTTTTGAGTAAGCCAGGCTCCTTTAATGATTGTAAAGATGTAATGATGACGATACTTGAATAAACACTAGTTTGTAGACAAGCCTGGATGATTAGATGTCTTCTACCTTAGTTACTTTTGCCAAAAATACGCTGATGCCTCTTCACTGCTGCAATCTAGAATACTCTAGTCAATCTTAGTTGATGAATATCATGAAATTTATCATAAGAACCTACCTTAAATCTGTTGGGTTGTGTTATATTCTTTCCATGACTAGCCACCCTACCTATGGTTTTGTGAATGGTTTTCGCACATGGTTTTGGGCGCGATGGTTTTCGGTCCATGGTATTGGATGCTTCAACATGTATAAATATGTATTGTAACATTGAAAGGAATATAATGAAAAATCAAGCTGGTAGTCCCAGTTTTTGGATCTAGGGGAAAATATTTGTGTAAATGTATTTTTTGTGTTATGCTCTCGCATTGTTTATTTTTTGTTCTTAGAATTCGTATGCAAGTAATTTCTGTACGGGGTTAAAACCTACAAAATCATATCCTTCCTAATTGATCCATATAGGTATTTCAACAATCATAGATCACAGAGATAGAGGGCTAATGATCATTCATATATATGATCTCTAGAAGGTTTTCGCAACAGCTATGCAAAGGAGACTTCAAAATACATCATACCTTAATAGTGAAACCCTTGATATGAACTTGTCATAACCTTTTGTTCTTTGTCTTGCTAGCAAGAGATTCAAAACTCAGAACAATATAACCAACAACAACTTCCCTTTGATCTGCACCTCAATCTAATTAACAACTACGAGGATAGTTAACATCGCTTCATATAATATATTTCTTTTCTTGTAACTATAGGTGTAGATGCTATCCAAAATTCTTGCAAGTTTCTTGATAAGTCAACAACGAAATCATTGCAGTAATACGTCAAAACTCACAAGTCGAACCATTATGAGGTGATAAGGCCAAATGAGTTACAAAAGGATTCACATTGCTTTTGTTCAAATAGATCATACTGTTTATTTCGATGCACAGAGGTTTTCCCTAGTCATGGGCTGAGACAAACCATAGGAAACTTAAGTACGTGTACTCAAAAGTCTATAATAGCCCGTGACATCACTAACTAAGGTAGAAGACATCTAATCATCCAGGCTTGTCTACAACGCAACATTTGTTCAGGAACCATCATCATTGCATCCTTGTAATCATTAAAGGAGTCTGACTTACTCAGGAGCAAGTGTTTTCATTGACAATATCATAGTCCTGTAGTAAGGGTTTTATCTTGTATCATATTGAAACAATTAAGAAATTTTGTTGTAGCAGTCAACAACGTTAGGGTTTCATCAATATATCTCCTTGCTGCAGTGTGGTTTATTGCTAGGGTTTCAATTTGCAGATCCTTTTTCTCTTAATATTTGTATAGGCCTGGCAGTTACATTATTATCTAGCATTAATGCAATCTCATCATTGTCACAATAAGGGTTTCATCATTGTGACCTTTTGCAATAGTATTTTCTTGCAGTAAGATGATGATTGGCTCTAAAATTGGACTGTACATTATAGTGCATTGAAGGTGTCTAGCTATAAGGGTTTGTTATTTGTACTACAGTAAGGGTGGTTGTCATAGTTTGAAAATGTGTCTTATCATCGTGCAGTGGGATGTAATGGTTTCTAAGCCTTGTTTTTCATCTAAAGTTTATCAAAAATAATGGTTTTGTTGTTATCTTAAAGTAAGGGTTTCATTGTGAATAATTTTTGGGTTTCATTGTTACATCATTCTACAATATTCTATTCATTGTAAGTGGGTAATTGTCTCTGGTATAGGATCCCATGATAGTTGGCCCATCTATCATCATTTTCAGGGTGGTTGAGTGGTGTTAGGCAGGTGATTGAATTCACCTTTAGGTTGTAGCCTCAAAACACTTCATGGTGGTTGTGTGGTGTTAGGGAAAGTTGGAGCTTGCAGGGGTGTTGGAGCATCTTATCATTATTAGCCAATAAAACCAGGGCATTGGAGCATCCATCCAATTGGATCTAGAAAATTGAATGATTTTATAGAGTACTAGGGAGTTGGAGCTTCCCTTTTTAGTTGGAGTTGAAGCATTGATGTACTCATAAAATTATTAGAGGAGCATTTAGTGGTTTTTCTCCCATAAGGGTTTCCACCTAAAAATTTGGTGTCCACTGTCTTTTGATTTTGTGAACTATTTATTTATGGTTTTAATATGATGTTGAAGTTAATTAATTCTTTCTAAAAGAAAAATTAACTACTTGTAAGTGAAATATTGATTTTAGTATTTCCAACAATTGTTATAAGAGTCGGTCCCTGTACAATCAATTTAACCACTAAAGGGAGATCATGGAGTACACCAAGAATGGAGTTCCTTTATTTAATGGGAAAAATTATGCACTATAGATGAAGGTATATATACTTGCGTAGGTATATGATATTCAGAGCATTGTTGAAAATGGTTAAACTATGCCAACCTCTCCTCCAACAGATGAAACAGGTAAGAAACTTGCTAAGAATGATGTTATAGCCTAGAATACCATTATGAGTGGACTCTCTGAATCAATATATGTTAAGATGTTGGGTTGTAAAATAGCTAAAGAAATTTGGGGCAAGCTTCAAAACATATATGAAAGAGACTCAAATGTCAAAGAAGCAAAACTTAAAATTTTCAAAGCACAATTTGAGCAACTTAAGATGAGAGAAGACAAGAATATTGTAGCTTATTTTCATTGAGTGAATGGAGTAACAAATTCCATAGAAGGACTGGGAGAACCTACAAATAAAAATGTTATTGTACAAAAGGTTATAATATCTCTTCCATCAAGATTTAACCTTGAGGTTTCTATTCTAGAACATAGATAAGACTTAGACAAACTCAACATGGACGAGCTACATGGCATTCTCATAGCTTATGAAATGAGGATTGGATAGGAAGATCCATATACAAGTGAAGAAGAATTCAAGGCCTCAAAGAAGACAATTAAAGACGAGAATGAATCAAAACCAAATCACAGTCAAAGCAACAATGAGGACTCAAATCAAGAAGTAGCCAATATTATGAGGAAGCTCAAGAGATGAACCAACAAGTACAAAGGTAAATTCCTTTAAAATGATTTAATTGAGGAAGAATAAGTCACTTTGCTTCAAAATGTCCCTATGCAAAAATATCTGAGAGCGATGAAGAAGATGAAGTTCCCAAGAAAAAGAAAAATAAAAAAGGGAACAGGAAACAAGGGAGAAAGGAAATTCCTAAGAGAAGCTTCCACTCTAGGGAAGACAGTTTTGTATCTGAAAGTAATAGTGATAGTGACAGTGATTCAAAACAAGTATTGTTTATGACATTTGAAAATAAAGACATCTCCAAGGATTAAGACAATGTGGAAGGAGAAGTTGACCTGAAAGGAAAATTGATAAGTTCCAATAATGATTTGAAGGCGGAAAGGAAAAATGTCAATAAAATGCAAAGGGAACTGAGTAAATTAAAAGAAAAATCTGAGGACTTTGAAAAGATCATCATCGATCTAAAAACACAACTATAAGAAGCGAAGAAGATTGAAGAAACACTCAACAAATAATTTGAAGAAAGATCCAATATAAGATAAAGATCGGAAGTAGAAATAGTCTCCCTTCAAAAGGAAACTCATAGGAAAAATGTTCAACGGAACTTTATGAAAAACTCAAAAATATTGGAGGAGATCATAAGTAATCAAAGATCACGTGATAGCAAAATAGGGTTAGGATATAAGACAAAATTTGTTAAGGGATCAAGCTCCCTGACAAGGAAGGAGGATGAATATAATAGTTATGTCGAAGTTTTCAAAGAATCAATCAGGAAGAAACATTCATTTTCAACTTAGGATTAGCCAACTAGAAGAATGCCCTGGCAGCAAACAGCTAACAACCAACTGTAGGAAGATCCATGGAGAAATGCACTTGGAAGACTCTCTTATTCCAAGTATAAAACTATCTTCCTTGGTGTTTGTTGATCTTGCAACAATTTTGGGCACGAAGTTGTGAATTGCAATGTTAGAAATAGAAGAATATATGAAAACTATCCTAAAAAAAAATATGTCATAAGACCTTATGAATATTGCAATCAAAACTACAACAATTTTTCATTGTTGAACAATGAAGTAGAATGCCACAAGTGTAACAATTTTGGACATATAGCACATCATTGTCGGATGAGCGCTCCTTTGAAAGATATAAAGTCTGAATTGAATACTCCTTCAAAAATGTGGGAAAGGAAAGATGAGATATGCAGCCTTGCATTTACTATCGAATGCAAGAAACATGAATGGTTAGTTGACAGTGGTTGTTCAAATCATATGACAGGAGACACGGACAAGTTTATAGATTGTGAAAGGACAAATATGGAACATTATCATTTGGAAATGATGGATCATCCAAATTTTTGGGAAAAGGCACAGTTAATCTTGGAGGTAAAGGCGCTCATTGGGAAATTGAATCGCAGTTTTTTTAGTGTGAGCCAAATGTGCGACCAAGGGCACAAAGTTATTTTTTACTCCAAAAAGTATAAAATAAGAAAGAAAAATACAAGTAAATTAGTGGATTATATTATCTAGATGAAATTGGAAAAGAAACATGTTGTGTAGGAAAGGAAGATGAAAGTTGGCTTTGGCACAAAAGAATGGGTCACATTCACTTTGACAACCTTGTCAAGGTCAACAAGAAGGAAGGATCCAAAGAAATATCTGAATCACAAAGCCAACAAAATCCATATGCAAACATTATCAGCATGGAAAATAGACCAGGGTCATATTTAAGGCTAAGGAAAATTCTACCTCAAAGTTATTGGAGCAAATGTGCATCGACTTATGTGGACCCATGAGAACTAAATTGTTGAAAGGTGAGATTTACTTCATATTGTTCACTGATGATTACACTTGATTAATGACAACTACTAGTTGCATCAAGAAGAATTTAGAATATTTTAACCATTAAAATATATACAAATAAATGATTGAGAATGACACTGATTTGAAGATAAAGTGCTTAAGATAGGACAATAGAGGTGAGTTTACATTCAAAGCATTTCAACACTATTGTGAAAAACATGGCATAAAAAGACAATTGTCAACAGTTAAGGCACCTCAAAAAAACAGATTTGCAGAAAGGAAGAACAAGATTGTAGTTGAAATGGCTAGAAGCATGTTAAGTGACTCAAAGTTGAGAAATATATTTTGGGTTCAAGTAGTTGAATTTTTCGTTCATATTATGAACAGGAGAATGCTTAGGAGTAACAGTGACAAACCCCCTTATGAATTATGGAAAGGAAGACCATCCAATTTCAAGCACTTCAAGGTCTTCGGGAGTAAATGCTACATAAAGAGGGATGACTCGAAGATTGGCAAGTTAGATTCTTGAGTGGAAAAAGGCATATTTTTTGGTTACCCCACCAAAAGCAAGGCGTACAAGTGTTATAATATGAGACTCAACAAAATAGTGGAAAGTGTCAATGTGACATTTGGTGAAGGCTATAGGACATAGAACAACCAAGATTCAATTGAACAATAAATTCGAAGAACCAATGAAAGAGGTGAAGGTGAAGGAAGAAGAACAAGAGGAACCAGCAAAAGAGCAAGGAGAAACTAATCGATAAACCTCTCAAGAACCTTCAAAATCACCTAAGAAATGGTACCAGAAAAATCACCCATCAAAATAGATAATTGGATACATATATGCAGGAATTGGAATGAGAAGAAGGCAGCAAGCACATTTGGCAGAAGAAAGATATTTTGCCTTGCTATCCACCTTTGAGCCTAGCAATGATGAACACTAGGTCAAGGCAATGAATGAAGAACTTGATCAAATCGAAAATAATGACACACGGGAACAGGTGCTAAGACCGAAGGACAAAAATGCCGCAAGCACAAAATCGGTCTTCAAAAATAAGATGAATGAATATGGACAAGTTACCAGAAACAAATCCATATTAGTTTGAAAAGGATATGTACAGGTATAAGGTATAAATTTTGAATAAAAAATTTCTCCAATAACCAGAATGGAAGCTATTTGGATGTCCTTAGTATATGCTTGCTCAAGAAAGGTCAAATTATATCAGATGGATGTTAAATCAGCCTTCCTGAATGGAGAATTGGAAGAATAAGTTTACATATAGTAGCTCGAAAGATTTATGCTTACCGATAATAAATAATATGTTTGTAAGTTAAAGAAATCACTTTATGGTCTTAAGAAAGCCCCGAGAGCCTGGTATGCCCACTTGGACAAATATTTGCAGAACCAAGGTTACAGAAGAGGAAGTGTCGACACCAACTTATACATTAAAATCGAACAAGACAATTTGACACTCCTAGAAGTATATGTGGACAATATCGTTTTTGGTAGTGATGATGATAGGTTGAGTAAGAAATTTGTCGATGATATGCAGAAGGAGATTGAGATGTCCTTACTTGGAGAATTGATTTTTTTTTTGGGACTTCAAATTTCTCAAGAAGAAGACGAAATATTCATTTCTCAATCTAAGTACATTAGAGACATGTTGAGCAAATTTTGAATGGAGGATTGCAAAATAGCCATCACTCCCATGGTGATAAGATGCAAGCTAAGAAGGGACAGTGAATCTAAGGAAGTTGACCAAAGATTATATAGAACAATGATTGGTAGCTTATTGTATGTGGCAGCCTCTAAACCATATCTGATGCAGGTAGTTGGATAGGTGACATGATTTCAAGCAACACCAAAAGAATTATGTTGGCTTCTTTTACTTCTTTATTAATTTATATTTCATCAATAAATTACCAAATTATATGTATATGAAGACCAAAAGAAAAAGAGACACGGGATGTAGGTGCTCAGTGAGAGAAAAACCCCTTCAAGGGGAAAACACAGTCCAACTCTTTCACTAGTATATTCAAATAAAGATGAGACAATCCAAAACCTCTTAGACCTAGACAATGACCTCCTCCAACCACCAAGTCATCCCTTCCCTTCAATAGACAATCCATATCAAAGTCTCCAAGTGATAACTTCCCAGTAGCAACTTCAGTCTAGAATTTCAGCCCTTAGCAGCAAATTTTTGGCCCCCAACTACAGAATTTCGAACATGTAGTAGACTTAGAATTTCAATTCCCATTACCTAGAAACTTCGTATATGTGAGAGATAAATAGCCCAAAATCTTGAATTATGTCTTCCCAACTTCTTTCATCCTTCTCCATCTACATCTCTCTATTTCCTGCGTCTCTTGCTTGAAGATCGAACTTGTTGAGTGTCTCCTCCAAATAGGTCAAAGTACCTCTCTATATATAGTCTTTCTACTAGGTTACATTGATGATCGCAAGAGAACCAATGGAAAAATTTCTACTTAGGTAGATATCTTGTAGCTTGGTTAAGTAAAAATTAGTTTTCAGTCTCTTTATCTACAGTGGAAGCAGAATATATAGTAGCCACAACGTGTTGTACTCAGGTCCTCTAAATGAAACAAACCTTGCAGGATCTCCAAGTGAAGTTTGATCAACCCATTCGAATGTTTTGCAGAAACATTAGCGCTATCAGCATTTCCAAGGATCTTCTCATGTACTGAAAACCAAAACATATTCCTATCAAATATCATTATGTTCAAGAACAATTAGTAGAAAAGAACATAAAGGTAGCACACATTGGCACAATGGAGCAAATAGCTTACATATTCACCAAACCTTTACCATGTGAGACCTTTGAGTATTTTCAACAGAAGCTTGGGATTCTTCTAGGTTCACATTGAGGTCCATTCCATACAGCCTAGCAAATAGGGAGAGAAGAGGTAGGCTACAGGTAAAGACCAACGTGCAGCTTCTCAGAGGGATTCACCCTTTTCCATTAATCTCAAATGGGGAGGTAAAACGGTCCAGGAAGATCAGAGGCATGGAGTCATAGGGAGCAATTATCGCACAGGGATTTCACATGTTGCCATCAATGACAAAGGGGAGATTGTTGAAATATGGTTGTTATTGGTGTCAGCCCAAGTAACAGCCAATGGAGCCTCGCCTTTAAGGACAAAAAGGACAAGGAACACTAGAGAAATTTTGAGGCCTAAAATGGGCTTCCTAAGGAATATTGTAAAATAATAGTAAAAATAATAAAATAAGATTATATTACCTCATCAAGTTTTGGATGGAAAAAAAGAAAATCCTACTTTTTCAACTCGTATTTTCAACTTATCTATGTACGATTTTACTTGAATTTTGAGCGGGAGCACTCGTTGGATGTGGAATTTAATTTTGCATCCAAATACCCATGTTGCATACTTTTGATGGACCCTACTACGTACAAAATGTGAAATACATGAAAAAACATGATCGTGTAGTAGGGTCCATCGAAAGTATGCAACATGGGTACTTCTTAAATGCAAAATTAAATTCCACATACAACGAGTGCTCCCGCTCGAAATTTGAGTAAAATCGTAGGGAAATAAATTGAAAATACAAGTTGAAAAAAATGTTTTTTTGTTTTTTTTTTGTATTTTTACCTTTTTACTCCAAAGATGATGAATCATCCCCCATGGTTGGCATCATCATATTGAATCCTATTGGTTCTTATAAAGTTTATTTTTGTTGTACATTTTTGTTTTGAGACCCATTTTTAACCTCAAAATTTCACTAATGATTTAAGGTCTTTTGGTCAATGTCAACTTCATTGGATTCTACTCATCACATTGATTTTCACGGTATGTGGCACGCCATGACATCCCTCGCAGTTTGAGAGATACACTTGTTCAAAGATGAAAGCCCCATCTCATGGTCAATAGCCCCAATCTAGTTGATGAAGTGGCAGCTTCCCTTTGGCCAAGATAGTAAGGCTTATCACTAAGAATTAAAATATTTTTCTTATGTTCATGGAGGGTGTCAAATTTATTTATTTTTTAAAGTATGTGAGGGGTTTTTGGCTCAAAAAGAATTTGATTTTCAAAATTTGAAATTTGAAATTTGAAATTTTGTTTCCCTCTAAATTCTTAAGTCGTTTTCCTTCATACATGACCCTCCAAAAACTATATAAAGGCCTTTGTTAGCTCTCCATGGTATGCATTTTTTAACGAAGATCAAAAGGAAAAGTGAGCTTTGAAATTCTTGGCTCTATGGATTGTTGCTATATCTAACAAGAGGCAATTTTGAAAGGGTTTTTGGTTTATGGTTTCTTGGGTAAGGGTTTCGTTGTTATATGAATCTCTGCAAGCCCAACGAAGGAGAAAGAAGGCCGAATTGTTTCAAGGATCAAGGATTCATTTTTGATTGCAGGTAAACTTAAACCTTTGGACTCTATTATGAACCTAAAATGAGGCTTAGATCTATTACAAGTGAATTTGCATTGGATCAGGGGCTAAAAACTCGCATTATGAAGCATCCTAGGGTAGTGGCTAAACTCTTGACCTAATCTCACGGGCTATTATAGACTTTTGAGTACACGTACTTATGCTGATGCCTCTTCACTACTATAGTCTAGAATACTCCAGTCAATCTTAGTTGATGAATTTCATGACATTTCTCATAAAACCCCACCTCAGGTCATGCCCTTCAGAATTGATCCACAAAGGCATTTCAACAATAATAAATCACAAAGATAGAGGGCTAATGATTATTCATATATTAGATCTCTATAATGTTAGGTTGCCACAACATATATGCGTATAAGCCTTCAAAATACATCATACCTCAAAAGTGAAACCCCTGATACGACCTTGTACTAACCACTTGTTCTTTGTCTTGGTTGTAGGAGTTTCAATGCTCATAACAATATAACTAACAACGACTTCCCTTTGATCTACACCCCAATCTAATCAATAGTGGCTACAATGATAGTTAACACATATTCATATAATATAGTTTTTTTCTTGTAATTGTAGGTGTAGAAGCTATCCAAACTTCTTGCAAGTCTATTGATAAGTCAACAACCCAGATCAATATAGAAATATTTCAAAACCCACAAGTCAAACCATTATGAGGTGACAAGGTCACAGGAGTCACAAAAGGATTCACATTGTCTCTGTTCAAATAGATCAGACTATTTATTTTGATGCACAGAGGCCTGCCTTTGTCATGGGTCGAAACAAAATACAAAAACTTAAGTATGTGTGCCCAAAAGTCTTTAATAGCTAATGAGATCAGGTCAAGAGTTTAGTCTCTACCCTAGGATTCTTCATAATGTGAGTTTTTAGCCCCTAATCCAATGCAAATTCACTTGTAATAGGTCCGAGCCTCAGATTAGGTTCATAATATAGGCTGAAGGTTTAAGGCTACCTACAACAAAAAATGAATCCTTGATCCTTGAATAAATTAAGTATTGTTGCTCCTTCGCTGGTCTTGCAGAGATTCATATAACAACGAAACCCTTATCCCAAGAAACCATTAACCAGAAACCCTTTTAAAACTAACTTTCATTAGATATAACATTACTCCACAATGTAGAGAGTTTTAGATCTCACTTTCACTTTTGATATTCATTCAAAAAAGCATACAATGTAGAGCTAACATAGGCCTTTATATAATTTTTGGAGGGTCATGTATGAGGAAAACCGACTCAAGAATTTAGAGGGAAATGAAATTTTAAATTTCCAAAATGAAGCCAAAAAACCCTTTTGTGATGAGGCCAACTTGGAGGGCTATTTGAATTTCGAAAATCAAATTATTTTTGAGCCAAAAATCCCTCACATGATTTTAATTTAAAAATAAATTTAAAACCCTCCATGAACATAAGAAAAATAATTTAATTCTTAGTGATAAGCCTTATTATCTTAGCCAAAGGGAAGTGGCCACATCATCAACTAGATTGGGGATATTGACCACGAGATGGGGATTTCATATTTAAACAAGTGTACCCCTCAAACCGTGAGGGATTTCATGGCATGCCACATACTATCAAAATTAGCACGAGAAGGAGAATTCAATGTGTTGGACAGGTAAATCCCCTCTGTGGACAGAGGCGATCCCACTAGCCCAAATGGGGTCTAGCAACAATCACACAACGCTAACACGCAGGTTCCTAATTGCAAATCAAAGATCGATGATGATGGCCTAGGATTCCAACGCTAATACTTGTAGAAGAATCGTCGCTCCCGTTCCTTTGCTCCGGCTGGTCACAATCCCCACGATCCTCGTGAACGGACACCTGCACATGCAAAGAACGACACAAATACAAGCATAAAATCCAATAGATGCAACTATATATCAGTCAAAAAATATATAACTCAATCATCATTATGAAGACAATAGGAGTGGAACCATAATGAAAGTCGTCCATTAATGAATAAAAGCAGAGAAAGATACAACCAAGGTTCTGACGTTGAACCTATTCTCTGGCTGGGCGAGCAGCTAAATATGCCTTGCACAAGACCTTCTCTCTCTCAGGATTCCGGCAGCATAACTTCCCTATGCTCCAAAATTCTTACTATCACTCTAGCATTACTTCAGCACTCACAAAAACTAACTTGTCAAATGCATGAGGACAGGCTTTTATAGATGGAGAAGGGAGGAAGATAAAATGTACCAGGACGCCCATTGTGGATTGGCATTATCCCTGAAAAGCTACTGAGGATAGTTGTCATGGATAAACAATGACTCTCGACCTCTATCTTGTAGATTTTTCCCTCAAAGAACTTCATGATAAGAGAGGAAAAAACATATGGGTGCGCGCTGGCCAAAAATAACTACTAAACTTAGTTGGCGCGGGTGTTGCTCTAAGACAGAGCGCCAATGGGCGCGCCCCCTTTTGAGGATCTGAGTCATTGGTGCGGGTAAGACACTGTGTACCTGCGCCAATGGAAAAAGGGTACTTTTCAGGGATAATTTGCAAAAGGTGTCTTCAGGGAACATGAAGTACATACTTAGGGGAACATAATGAAAATGTTTTTAGGTTATTTCACTGCTCACAGGTCCCGGAATGTGTCCTCCAATATACGAAAACAGGGGTAACAGGGATGGTGACTAACGGTGACAAATTACTGTGTAACACAATGAAGGTGAAAATGTCCAAAAAGACCTTAAATTTCCTTTTCATTTTTTTATTTTAAGGTGAGGCTCCAACGGATCCTACGTGGGTTTACATCAATGACAACCATATTTTCATAACCTCTTGATCTAGCTTTTCTAGGATCTTCCATTCTTGATGGCACTTTTCTAGGAATCTCGTTACCTTGATGTAGCCCTTCCTCTCACACAAGTTACACAAGCATGAACACCCCTACATGTAACCTTACATTTTTTTATTCACTGAATCTCTATGGTATTTCAAAGTTAAGAAATGATCCTATGGCCCATGAAACTACATGGTGGACCATGCCTACCAAATTTCACTCAGAACTACCAAAGTTTGAAAGAAAACTTGGGTAAGATATTGCAAAACATGTGATGACCTTTCATCTATGCATTCATCTATCAACATCACTAATGTGTAGAAATTTTGAAAATATAACACTTATTCACAGAGATTATCCTGATTATACACTATTTTCGGAATGCATGCATAATACATAACCTCCTCTACGTTGATCATCAATTTGCGGAATTAAAGAAACAATCAGTTGCGCACATTGAAACATCAATCACACATATCAACACAGTATGTAATGGGGAAAGCATACAACTGAAAACCCCCAACTATCTGTATATTATTATGATAGAGAACATGTAACAATACATAGGACAATACTCCTCACAAGTACTCAGTACTATCTCCACCTGCTACACACAAACCAGCTTAGATCTGAATCAAGTCATAGGTTCAAATCTTCTCCGCTGTTTGCCTGCCTCTACTGCGCAATACCTGTTGAGAATAGATTTGATCCAAGTTCGAATTCCCTTGGCTTGTACTGCGCAATCCTCATTGGCAATCTCAATCAATGATTATGCAAATCTCATGCACAACTATAGTCACAACTGATAGTAGTCTCACTCTTTCACCCACCTCTAACACTTGTCTCCACTGAACTATCCATGCACTGAGTTAACTGATGTATTCTTTAGTTGATTTATGAGTTAATAATTAGTGAATTAATTAATATTTAATTCACACCACTCATCACTAGTGTATTTGGCAGTTAGACTAAATACAACTAGTTCAACTAAGTCAAACTGAACACAACTCCATCAACTCCTCAATCAACTCCACCAAACTCAATC